>JARQOD010001335.1:0-101412 GCA_033576555.1 Oophaga sylvatica
GATGAAGAGACGTGAGTAGCCTTGGAAAGCTTGCAATTTGTTTCTTCTTTTCAGTTATCCATAAAAAGGTATGAACCACTGCTGACTTGAAGTATAAATATTTTTCTATCTACTGGCTAACAGGTACAAAGATACACATGTTTTCTAATTTCAAGAAGGAAAAATAAAGAAAATACAAATAAACGCATATATGCACATGCCAAAAATAAATGGAACAACACAACACCCAAAAAAAATTGGTAAAAAAATATTAGTGTTGTAAATTTAAGAATAAAAGTACATTTTTTTTTTTAGAATAATGCTTAAGGAACGCATTTTTTAAACTTTTAAACATAGTGAAGACAAGGATTTTTGTAATAGTCACTCATCATCATATCGCAAATTTTATGTGACAGTACAGACAATTTAATTATTTAGGTTCATTAAAATCTTTAACTTTCTATAGCATGTATGACTTGTCCAGCTGGACTCATCAATGTGATTGATGACACAATAATGTTACAATAAAAAAATAACCATTTAAAAAAACATTAGGCATTGTTTGTCACAATTTAAGTGTGTGCCTGCAGTGTAGGTGAAACAAAGGCTACGGATTGCAAAGGTTTATTCTATGTCTGTATCACACAGTGGACAGCCT
Organism: Oophaga sylvatica; assembly: GCA_033576555.1. Classification (NCBI taxonomy): domain Eukaryota; kingdom Metazoa; phylum Chordata; class Amphibia; order Anura; family Dendrobatidae; genus Oophaga; species Oophaga sylvatica. The sequence continues at coordinate 638 of JARQOD010001335.1, forward strand.
CTGATTGGGTATGCCGATGTTATACTGTACGTCAAAAGTCTGCGGCTGAAATCATGCTTTTTTTGCTTGTAGAGTGTTGAAGAGGGTAAAAGAATGTCTGTTTGCGCAAAGCTTTATCCGTCAACACTACCTTCCTACTGTCACGCGTAGGTAGGGTAGCGTGTGCAATTAGCTGACTATCAAATGTGAGGTTGGCTGCGTTATTGCGCACTAGGGACGCAAAAAAAAAAAATACAGCAGTAATTAATTTAATGTGTAAATACTACCCTATGACAAACCAAAAAATTACGTTCCCTCTTTAACAATGTACAAGACTAACAAGCTAATGGTTGACGCTGACATTAATTGAGATACAGTATTACATCACATTGTCTGGTACTATGCACTGTGATACCTATATACCAGTATTTAATTTATATCTCTTGTGGTTGTTTCAACAGCACTTGCAGGTAAAGTACCTATTGTCAGTATGCATGATGCAGTTTCTAGATGTAATAATTTATTATTGGACATTATTACATGTTTACATGCTGGCCATTTCATTATGGTGTTTGAAGTTACAGTTGGCATCAGTATGTGTATTTTTAATGTCTGTCATAAATAAAACTCGTGATGATGATGATGAGGATGTAATGATTCGTACATCCATTGAGTGCATTATCTTACAGGTACAGATAAAGTTCCTTTAAAAGCATTAATTCATAAGTCTGAAATGTACTTTTATGCATTAATTTAAAAATGTGAAGAGTAGACTATGTTTATTTTTTGTTACCATTTCTAATAGACATGTGCAGTATGCGCTGTGATGACAAATTATTATTTGTCCATATTTTTCTTAAAAATTTATCATTCTAGGCCTGCAAAACTTCACATTTCATGTTTTCAGCATAACAAGCAGGGGTGACGGCTCTTCCCTATTTGGAGCATGTTGGTCATGTGTTTTTCTGTCCATGTGTCGGGAACAGGACACTTCTTGCCGTTGACACAGCAGGGGAACAGCTGGCGTTACTGAACCCCATAACAGTAGAGCTTGTGTTTTGTTCTGTGACACGACACTTCTGAGCAGCAACTGGCAGTGTTGGAGCCCAGGGAGTAGAGTTCAGGTGGTAGAAAGATGAACATAAACAGGAGACATGGATAACGTTGCGAACCAGTTATTTAATCTGAAAACGGACAGACAAATTCTGGCGAGATCCATGCCTTGTTCATTTTCAGAAAAGTAAGCCGGTCTACATTATCGGAGGATAGTCGCATGCGACGGTCTGTTAGTACACCACCTGCAGCACTAAAGACGCGCTCCGATAATACACTGGCAGCAGGGCAAGCCCGCACCTCCAATGCATACTGGCTAAGCTCTGGCCATGTATCCAGCTTAGAGACCCAAAAATTGAATGGGGAAGAGCCATCTGGGAGTACACTGAGAGGCAAAGCCAAGTAGTCTGTCACCATCTGACGGATACGTTGCCTCCCGCTGACTGGAGCCCTCTCGGATGGTGTAGACATTTGTGGCGCTGCCACAAAACTTTGCCACATTTTGAACATACTGATCTTTCCCTGTGCAGAGGCACTGCGTGTGCTCCCTCTTGTTGCAGAGCTCTCTACACTGCCTCGACGCACAGAGCTGCTTTGTAAGCAGTAGCAGCAGCAGTGCTCTCGGCAGTAAGGTAGAACATTAGGGATTGCACCAGTGTGTCTTGGTACTCCCGCATTTTACGCTCCCGGTTCAACGGTGTGATGTGAGGCTTTTGACGTTGTCCCGGTAGCGAGGGTCTAGGAGGGTGTACACCCAATAATCAGACGTCGTGAGAATGTGGCGATGCGGCGGTCGTTTCTTAGGCACTGCAGCATGAAATCAACCATGTGCTGCAGACTCCCAACTGGCAAAGAAACGCTGTCCTCTGCAAGAGGCGTTATCTCTGCCTGCTCTGCATCACCCCACCCTCGCTCTACATACTGACTAGAGCGTTGTGTACCTCCCTCTGGAGCGATGTCTTCCTCCTCCATTGACTCCTCCTCCTCATCCTCCTCACAAAGTGAGCCCTGCCCAGCCCTTTGTGAGGAACCACGTTGCGCTGACTTTCCAGAAGGTGATGGAATTTGTGACTCCTCATCCTCCACCTCTTCCAAAACCTCATCCCTTATTGCTTGCAGTGTTTTTGAAGCAGGCAGATAAGGGGGACAGTCAGGCTGACTAGTGCATCATCTGCACTCGCCATCCGCGTTGACTCATCAAACGCACGCAAAACGTGGCACAATGTCCTTCATAGTGGCCCACTCATTAATGGTGAAGTGTGGACGGCGCAAATTGCGTGTTGATTGCGCCTGATGCAGCTGATACTCCATAACTGCTGGCTGCTGCTCACACAACCGCTCCAACATATGTAACGTTGAATTCCACCTGGTGGATACGTCACATATGATGCGATGTTCAGGAAGGCGCAATCTGCGTTGCAGAGCTGCAATACGCGATCTGGCCATGCTGGAACGTCGCAAGTGAGCGCACTCTAGGCGGACCTTGTGCAGCAGTGCATCAAGATCCGGATAGTCCCTCAAAAAACTCTGCACGACCAAGTTGAGCACATGTGCCAGACATGGTATGTGAGTGAGGTTGCCAAGGCCCAGAGCTGCCACCAGATTTCGGCCATTGTCACACACTACCAAACCTGGCTGGAGATTCGCTGGCAAAAAACCACACGTCGCTCTCCTGCTTGATGGCATTCCAGACCTCCTGCGCTGTGTGGCTTCGATTCCCATGGGAATTAATTTCAGAACGGCCTGTTGCCGTTTGGCCACGGCTGTGCTCATATCGGTCGCATCAGGTAAGCGTCCACGGGTCCATGTGGAGGTAGACCGTGACGGCTCCTGCAGCGATGATTCTGAGGAACTGGAGTAGGAGGAGGAGTCAATGTGGACAGACTTGATTCTGGCAATCCTTGGAGTTGGCAGAACACGTACAGCGCCACTCGCAAGATCTGTACCCGGCTCCACAACATTCACCCAATGGGCAGTGAGTGAAAGGTATCGTCCCTGGCCATGGGTACTGGTCCACGCATCGGTGGTCAGGTGGACCTTGCTACTGACGGCGTTTAGTAGCGCATGTTTAATTTTTGCCTCAACATGCTTTTGCAGACCAGGGACGGCTTGCCTGCTGAAATAAAATCGGCTGGGCACATTGTATTGTGGGACTGCCAATGCCATTAATTCACGGAAACTGTCAGTCTCCACCAGCCTGAATGACAGCATTTCAAGGGACAGGAGTTTTGCAATGACAGCATTCAGAGCCTGTGCTCGTGGATGGTTTGCCGAGTATGGCCGTCTTTTATCCCATGCCTGTGCTACCGATGGCTGTTTTGTGGCCTGGGTGTGTGAGGATGACAGGGAACTTGCACCTGTGGGTGGAATAACACTGTGTCTCTGGACAACAGTGACAGAGGTTCTTCCATGGCGATCCTTTGAGGAAGCCTTACCAGCTGTGTGTGAACTGGAGGAAGAGGCTCCAACAGGAGCTGAAGATGTAGGTGCTGCTGTAGGTTGGCCTACATCTCCAGTGTGTCTTTGTAACTCAACAAAGTGCTTTGACGCACATGTTTCCACATATTTGTTGTATTAAGGTTACTGACACTTTTACCTCTTTTAATTTTTTGATTACACAGCTTGCATTTGACATAGCAAATATCATCTGCAACTGTATCAAAAAAGGACCACGCAGAGCAAGTCCTGGGAGCGCCCGGTTTGGCTGTTGTAAGAGAACTGCTCCGAACGGGTGCCAAACTGGAGGCTACAGGCAAGCGAGTCTGCAGCCTACCTCTCCCTACTGTTTGGACCGTTGGTGCAATCTCTTCCTCAGAGCTGCTCCCACCACCTTCCTGTTCCTCACGCCATGTTGGGTCTTGGACCTCATCATCTCCACCACTACCCTCTTCCAACACCTGCTGTTGTTGGGTGGTCTGGCCAGCACCATGCTCAACAGAAACTGGCAACTGAGTCTCATCATCATCAGATGCGTTCTGCGGTGTGCTGACCATCGGCACTGGCTCACCCGCCTCTTCAGATTCAGAGAGACACAGCTGTTGCGCATCACTGCATACTGCCTCTTCTTCACATTCCAGAATGCTGCTTGGCTGGGCCCCTGTTTCCAAGCCAACAGATTCTGAGAACAGAAGCAGAGACTCAGCTGGCTCCTGTACAGAGCTCTCTGACTGCCTGGGCAATTTGGCAGGCGGTGAAGAGACTGATGGTTGTTCAACAGTGCTGTGGTCCTGAGAGGAGGTGGAAGGTATTGAAGTCGATGCATTGGCTGCCATCCAACCAACAACGGCTTCAATTTGTTCTTCACGCAGCAGGGGGGTACGCTGAGCTCCTACAAAAGTGCGCATAAAGGAACGCTCACGGGGAAAACTGGTGGATGCTGTGTCACTGGGTGCGGCAGCAGCCACAGAATCCCCACGTCCTCTCCCTGCTGCAAATCCACGGCCTCGACCACGACCACGTGCCTTACTCACTGACTTCTTCATCTTGGTAGATTGATAAAGAAAGTCAGAAAAGTTAAGGCCTAAGTGTGGTTATTCCTCACAGACTACAGTGAACCCTGCAGACAACTGTTCAGTATCTGTGAAAGGCCCCTTTGTGTAGTTCTATAGTGTTTGCAACCAATGTATTGTATACGGATGGAAGCGCGTCACACTAATAGATTAGATTTTTTTCCACTAAAATGGAGCAGCACCAATTAGAGAAAAATGTGAAGGATGAGGCAGTGACACACGCTCAGCAGACTACAACCGGCAGTGGTTGAAGTACAAACTGGAGCGTAATCTGCACTCACAAAATGAAAAGCTCACAGACTACAGTGAACACTGAAACACAACTATTCACTATCTGTGAAAAGCTCCTTTGTGTAGTTCTATAGTGTTTGCAACCAATGTATTGTATACGGATGGAAGCGGTCACACTAATAGATTAGTTTTTTTTCCACTAAAATGGAGCAGCACCAATTAGAGAAAAATGTGAAGGATGAGGCAGTGACACACGCTCAGCAGACTACAACCGGCAGTGGTTGAAGTACAAACTGGAGCGTAATCTGCACTCACAAAATGAAAAGCTCACAGACTACAGTGAACACTGAAACACAACTATTCACTATCTGTGAAAAGCTCCTTTGTGTAGTTCTATAGTGTTTGCAACCAATGTATTGTATACGGATGGAAGCGCGTCACACTAATAGATTAGTTTTTTTTCCACTAAAATGGAGCAGCACCAATTAGAGAAAAATGTGAAGGATGAGGCAGTGACACACGCTCAGCAGACTACAACCGGCAGTGGTTGAAGTACAAACTGGAGCGTAATCTGCACTCATAAAATGAAAAGCTCACAGACTACAGTGAACACTGAAACACAACTATTCACTATCTGTGAAAAGCTCCTTTGTTTTAGTTCTATAGTGTTTGCAACCAATGTATTGTATACGGATGGAAGCGCGTCACACTAATAGATTAGTTTTTATTCCACTAAAATGGAGCAGCACCAATTAGAGAAAAATGTGAAGGATGAGGCAGTGACACACGCTCAGCAGACTACAACCGGCAGTGGTTGAAGTACAAACTGGAGCGTAATCTGCACTCACAAAATGAAAAGCTCACAGACTACAGTGAACACTGAAACACAACTATTCACTATCTGTGAAAGCTCCTTTGTGTAGTTCTATAGTGTTTGCAACCAATGTATTGTATACGGATGGAAGCGCGTCACACTAATAGATTAGATTTTTTTCCACTAAAATGGAGCAGCACCAATTAGAGAAAAATGTGAAGGATGAGGCAGTGACACACGCTCAGCAGACTACAACCGGCAGTGGTTGAAGAACTAACTGGAGCGTGATCTGCACTCAAAAAATCAAAACCTCACAGACTGCAGTGAACACTGAAACACAACTATTCACTATCTGTGAAAAGCTCCTTTGTGTAGTTCTATAGTGTTTGCAACCAATGTATTGTATACGGATGGAAGCGCGTCACACTAATAGATTAGATTTTTTTCCACTAAAATGGAGCAGCACCAATTAGAGAAAAATGTGAAGGATGAGGCAGTGACACACGCTCAGCAGACTACAACCGGCAGTGGTTGAAGAACTAACTGGAGCGTGATCTGCACTCAAAAAGTAAAAAACACAGACTGAAGTGAACACTGAAACACAACTGTCCACAATCTGTGAAAAGCTCCTTTCTGTACTTCTATAGTGTTTGCAACCAATGTATTGTATACGGATGGAAGCACGTCACACTAATAGATTTGATTTTTTTCTAATATAATGGAGCTGCACCAATTCCACTAAATAAAATAAAAAAAAAAAAAAAGTGACACGTGCAGATGCCTACAAACAGCGGTGGATGCAGAGCAAACTGCAGCGTCACCTGCACTGTCACACACACACCTTGCACAGAGCTGTTAAAACAACACTGGCAAAATGAAGCTTTACACAGCGGTTGGTAAACTAGCCTGCCTCAAGCACAGTAGTACACAAAATCGCAATCTCTAACTGTCCCTCAGAGTGAGCAGAGTAGCGTTCTGTCCCTTACTGAGTTCACAGCACAGTGACGCTAAAATGGCGGCGGCGCCTTTTATAGTGCATTCTGACATCATTTCAGCAGCCAATCACAGCCATGCCATTAGTTAAGATGACCGCAGCATTACAGGATGTGCCCACACTTCGTAGGATTCCTCATTGGCTGACTAAAATCACATTGCCTCTCAAAGAATTATGGGAACTTCCGATTCCGGTATACGATATGGAAAAAGTATCGGAATTAAGTATCGGAATTCCGATAACGCGAATATCGGCCGATACCCGATACTTGCGGTATCGGAATGCTCAACACTACACGGGAGTGGCGGAAAAGTTGGTGAAAAAAAAAAAAAAAAACAGCAGGAACGAGCTCTGATAAGTGACTGGTGTCACTTATCAAAGTTCCGTGGCTGCTGGATGTGCGCACGGGAGTGGCGGAAAAGTTGGTGAAAAAAAACAAAAAAAAAACAGCAGGAACGAGCTCTGATAAGTGACTGGTGTCACTTATCAAAGTTCCGTGGCTGCTGGATGTGCGCACGGGTGTGGTGGAAAAGTTGGTGAAAAAAAACAAAAAAACGGCAGGAACGAGCTCTGATAAGAGACCGCTGTCACTTATCAAAGTTTGCGGCTGCTGAATGTGCGCACGGAGGGGGGTGCGAAAGTGTTGATCGGTGAACTGCGTCACCAATCAACGCTCGGCGGCGCAAAGGGGGGTAAAAAGAGGGGGAAAGGGAAGGGGGGAGGGGGGAATGGGTGGATTGGGGTGGACCGGGCAGGGATCGGGGCTCAAAAACTCACGTTTGTAGTCTTTTCTTTCTTTTCTCTTCTTTCTTCTCTCTTCTTCTCTCTTCTTTCTTCTTTCTTCAGCAGGAGTTGTGGTGTCACAGGCTACTGTGGCACCACAAGGCCCAGCACAGGAGGAGATCTGGCAGTGTGACCGCACAGCAGGAATCCTCAGCAAGTGTGAGGACCCCTGCAGTGCGGTCAGACAGGTCAGATCTATTTTGCAGACAGGTCACAGAGCGGTCACATCGCTGCTGTGACCTGTCATTGGTGGGATCGATGATCACATCAATCCCACCAATCAAAGGAGACCCCTGCATTGCCGGTTGCTAGGCACCGGCCTAGTAATCGGAGCTCACAAATCCGATTCCTAGGCAGGTCACCGGCAGGTCACCTAGCAGGGCACAGAGCGGTCACACCGCTGCTGTGCCCTGTGATTGGCGCGATCGTCGATGACATCGATCGCGCCAATCAGCTCCTTCATGCCCTACAGGCCCTGGCCTAGGATCGGTGCTATTACTGCACCGATCCAGGCAGGTACAGGCAGGGCACAGCGCGGATATACCGCGGCTGTGCCCTGCGATTGGCGCGATCGATGTGATCGGCGATCGCGCCAATCCGGGGGGGGTCTGGACCTTCCTAGGCCCAGGCCTAGGATCGAGTACATCGGTACTCGATCCTAGCCTGCGATCTCACTGTTTCAGCCGCTCTGATTGGCTGAAACAGTGAGAAAGGCTGTGATTGGCTGTTCAGAATTGAACAGCCAATCACAGCGATCGGGAGGCCTGAGGGGGGAGGACGCAGCCCGGGATGCCGACGCCAACTTCCAAGAGGTAAGCTGGCGTCGGAATTTTAATGCGATCACCGCTACTTAAGTCGCGATGTCGCATTAAAGGGCATGACGTACTATCCCGTCCATGGTCAGAATGGCACGGGTTTCATGGACGGGATAGTACGTCTGATGTCAGAGAGGGGTTAAACATGAAAAAGAAAAGTTTAAAAAAACATGTTGGAATGTTTGACTTGTTACACTTAAGGTAAGATAATAAGATTATTCTTCGCTATTTACTTTTTGCCACGTTTCTAACATATTTTGTCACCTATTTCCAGCAAGTTACTTGGTAACCTTTGTGTCTTTTATGATATATATTCATATTGAAATACATACCCAGTCACAGTTTGCTCTGTTATTGCAATGGTGGAGGAAAATATTGATTTAATGTGCATGTGTAAATGTGAATTCTTTATATAGTGAAACACTGTGTAAAACAAAGTTAATAAATACATCTGTTTAATTTATATTTCTGACCTAATTTGCTTCTGTATAATCCCTTGCCAGCTGTCTGAACATCAAAAACTTTTGGAACAACTGATCTATCGTTCTAACTTCAAATGTATAATGTATCAAATAATCTAACAAATGTTTACCTAAATAATCTTTTCTCTCTGTTCTTCTTATTCAGCAGTAACATCTCTCTTTTTCTATATCTATATATATATATATAACTAGAACATGATTATCTACATCACATTTTATAAAATATAGAATATATTTCAGAATATCTATTCTTCCTTTTATCAGAATAATGTAAATATTGTAAATGATGAGAATAATACGTACATTACAGAGCTTTATCATATATGGATTGTTCTCTTTTGTCATTTCAAAAACTTCTGAATATAGATTCTGATTTCTTTTCTGATGAATTGGTGCTATTAGTCTTTCAATCCTCTAGAATTTCAGCCTCTTGATTAAAATAAAGTTTGCATGGCCATAAGGAGAAATGTGACTAGACTGTTGTTCATTTTTCACTCTTATCACTTGCTAAAATGAGTACAAGCTTCTTCCTCTGAATACAAATAGTTTTTAGAAGATTTTCCTATTTACTTTGCAGAAGAGCTGTGATTCACTACATGGATACATTACTAAAAATCCAAGAAGATGCGTAACAGTTCATAGATAAGGAACCTGTCACATGGTTTTATGGCCTATTACATCAATTAAGGAATTTACTCCAAATACCCTGTGAAAACATCACAAAACATTACCAGACCCCAATCAGAGGGTAATAAAACTTTCTCTCCTTATCTATGAACTGTTCCAATATTTAATAATAATAATAATAATCTTTATTTATATAGCGCCAACATATTCCGCAGCGCTTTACAGTTTAACAGTTTCAAAACACAGGTCATAGGTAACAACGTTAACAATACAATAATTAAAGCAAAATAAGCCGACCCTGCTCGTGAGAGCTTACAATCTACAATGAGGTGGGGGAGATACAAAGTACAGGTGTGTATATACAATGGTGCATTTACAATGATGGTCCAGCCATCTTGAGGGAGTGAGGCATGGATGGAGATAGTGAATGGGCTACACATACACACTTAAACATAGAACGACTTTGGTTAGTGAATGTGATAGGCCACTCTGAACAAATGTGTTTTGAGGGAGCGCCTGAAACCATGCAAATTGTGGATAGTCCTAATTTCTTGGGGTAGAGCATTCCAGAGGATTGGCGCAGCGCGGGAGAAGTCTTGGAGTCGGGAGTGGGAGGTACGGATTAGTGCAGAGGTTAGTCGAAAGTCATTTGCAGAGCGCAGCAGTCGGTTAGGCCGATAGATAGAAATGAGGGAGGAGATGTAGGGGGGTGCTGCACTATGGAGAGCTTTGTGGGTGAGAACCAGTACTTTGAATTGGATCCTATAATGAATGGGCAGCCAGTGTAAGGACTGGCGAAGAGCGGACGCGTCCGAGTACCGATTAGCCAGATGGATGACCCTGGCTGCTGCATTAAGGATGGACTGGAGAGGGGATAGTCGAGTAATGGGGAGGCCAAGTAATAGAGCGTTGCAGTGGTCCAGGCGGGAGTGGATCAATGCTACAGTGAGGGTTTTTGTTGTTTCCATGGTGAGAAAAGGGCGGATTCTAGAGATGTTCTTTAGGTGTAGACGGCAAGAGCGGGCAAGAGATTGTATATGGGAGGTGAAGGAGAGATTGGTGTCAAACATAACACCCAGACAGCGAGCCTGCTGCCGGGGTGTTATTATGGTGCCGCCCACAGAGAGGGAAATGTCAGATTTAGGGAGGTTAGTAGACGGCGGGAGCAGAAGGAGTTCAGTCTTGGAGAGGTTAAGTTTCAGATAGAGAGCGGACATGATGTTGGAGACTGCGGACAGACAGTCGGTGGTGTTCTGTAGAACAGCGGGGGTAAGGTCGGGGGATGACGTGTATAGTTGTGTGTCATCGGCATAAAGATGGTACTGAAAGCCAAATCTGCTGATGGTCTGTCCAATTGGGGTCGTGTAGAGAGAGAAGAGAAGGGGGCCAAGGACTGAGCCCTGGGGTACACCGACAGTGAGAGGAAGCGGAGATGACGTGGAGCCAGAGAACAAAACACTGAAGGAGCGGTCAGAAAGATAGGAGGAGAACCAGGAGAGAACAGTGTCCTTAAAACCTAGTGACTGGAGCCTAGACAGTAGGAGACAGTGGTCAACAGTGTCGAAAGCTGCAGAAAGGTCGAGTAGAATGAGCAGAGAGTGGTCGCCGTTACGTTTTGCTGTAAGAAGGTCATTGGTCACTTTGATGAGTGCAGTTTCAGTCGAATGTAGGGGGCGGAAGCCGGACTGTGAAGGGTCTAGGAGGGAGTAAGTGGACAGGTAACGGGTGAGGCGGGAGTAGACTAGGCGCTCCAAGAGTTTAGAGATGAAGGGAAGATTGGAGACCGGTCTGTAGTTGTTTGTGCAGGAAGGGTCGAGAGCAGGTTTCTTTAGTAATGGAGTAATGATGGAGTGTTTGAAGGAGGATGGGAAAATGCCAGAGGAGAGTGAGAGATTAAAGATTGTAGTTAGGTGAGTTGTGACAACTGGAGAGAGAGACTGGAGGAGATGTGAGGGAATGGGGTCGGTAGTGCATGTAGTCGGACGAGAGGAAGAGAGGAGTCTGGAGACTTCTTCTTCTGTGATGGGATCAAATGTGGAAAGTGAGCCGGGGGAAATGCAGGGAGGGATGGGAGTCACAGCACTTGGTGGTTGAGAGCAGATTTCCTGACGGATAGTATCTATTTTTTCTATAAAGTGGGAGGCCAGGTCGTCAGCACAAATGTCTGTGATAGGGGCTTGTGCTTTTGGCCTGAGGAGGGAGTGAAAAGTGTCAAAAAGTTTCTTGGGGTTGCTGGCTAGTGAGGAGATCAGGGTGGTGAAGTAGGTCTGTTTGGCGAGGTGAAGGGCAGCATTATAAGTTCTTAACATGAATTTAAAGTGGATGAAGTCTTCTGGGGTGCGGGTTTTTCTCCAGAGGCGTTCAGCACTCCTAGAGCATCGCTGAAGAAGTCGAGTTTGCAATGTGAGCCAGGGCTGTTTTACTGTGTGTTTGGAGGTTCTGAGGGTGAGCGGTGCTACTTGGTCAAGGGTGCTTCTAAGAATGTCATTGTAGTGATGAACAGCCAGATCAGGACAGGAAAAAGAGGAGATTGGGGACAGCGATGAGTGTAGGGAGTCTGAAAGTGTCTGAGGGTTAATGGCTTGTAGATTTCTGAATGTGTGGTAGGTAGGAGTGCGCTGGGGTGGTGGAGGATTTGTGAGCGTGAAGGAGAGAATGTTGTGGTCAGAGAGTGGAAGCGGTGAGTTATTTAGGTGGGAGATTGAACAGAGGCGGACAAAGACCAGGTCAAGGGTGTTGCCATCCTTGTGTGTCTCAGAGGTTGAAAGCTGTGAGAGGCCTAGAGAAGTGGTTAGTGATAGAAGCTGAGATGCAGATGTGGAAGTAGGGCTGTTAATGGGGATATTGAAGTCTCCAAGGATAAGGGTTGGTAGTTCTGAGGACATGAAGTGCGGCAGCCAGGCTGAGAAGTGGTCGAGGAACTGGGTGGGTGAGCCTGGGGGCCAATATATGACCGCTACTCTGAGGGAGAGGGGATGGAAGAGCCTGATGGTGTGGACCTCAAAAGAAGGGAATGAGAGTGATGGAATTGGGGGGATGACCTGGAAAGTGCATTGTGGGGACAGGAGTATGCCAACTCCACCACCATGTCTGTTTGTGGGTCTCGGGGAATGGGAGAACTGTAAACCACCATAGGAAATGGCAGCAGGGGAGACAGTGTCAGAATCCTGAATCCAGGTTTCAGTGAGGGCCAACAGATTAAGAGAGTTGTTCAGAAAGTAGTTGTGCAGGAAGGATAGCTTGTTGCATGCAGACCGTGGATTCCAGAGGGCACAATTGAAAGGAGATGAGTGAGTGCAAGTAATATTAATAAGATTATTAATATTTATGCTCATCCCTCTGCCATAATGACTATTCTGCTTCACGTCACTTGTCTTACCTATTGCATTTTTTCTGTGTTTTTGTGTATAAATATGTGATTCTTCAGATTTTGTATTAGTTCAGCCTGATGAAGAGACCTGAGTAGTCTCGAAAGCTTGCAATTTGTTACCATCTTTTCAGTTAGCCATTAAAAGATATCAACCACTGAGGACTCTCAACTCTAAATATTTTAAAAATCCAAGCTAAGTCTTACCCGATAACCAATATTATTCTCTTACATCATTGCATATTATTCTCTCACATGTACACACTACATAACTTTCAAATGGAACATGTCATATATTTGATATTAGCCATGCTTTGCTATATAAATCTATCTTGCATTGCAACACCAAGAAAAAAAAATTGTAAAATTGCAGGAAGCAAGGTCGCTGATTTAGGAGGCCGGCGGCGGAGCTGGCAGGAGTGGGACGATGCTTCGTGCCCCAGGCTGGGCAGAGGGGGTGTCCCAGCGGTGCAAAGCTGTGGGCCCTGGACTTTCATTAGATGTCGCAAGTGAACAGAGTCCCCTTTCCCGGCGCTTTGCTGCCGATGATACAGAATGGCAACGCAGCTTCAGGGGAGCTCCCGTTGCCTCTGCTCTAACGTGTCAGTGCAATAACGTAATCAGCTGGCGCCGACACAATGACGTCACCGCGCTAGCATGTACGCGCTGGCCAGTAGAACTGGAGCCTCGGGGACCAGAGAAGAGCGCCAGGGAAATAGGAGCAAATTGAGTAAGTCTGTATGTGTTTTTTTTTTTTTTTATAAATGTGTATGGGATGTGAGGGCACATACTGTATAAAGGAGGCTACATAGGGGCTCACACTGTATATAGGAGGGTATATGGGGGCCCATACTGTGTATAAGAGGCTATACAGAGCTCATAATTTATAAAGGAGGCTATTTGCAGGCTCACACTGTCTATAGGAGGCTATATAGGGGCTCACACCGTATAAAGGAAGCTATATAGGGGCTCATAGTATATATAGGAGGCTTTATGGGGCTTATACTGTATATAAGAGGCTGTGTGCAGATTCACACTGTGTATAGAAGTATATATAGGTGCTCACACTGTATATAGGAGGCTATATAAAACTGACACTATATAATGGGCTATGTTCAGGCTCACACTGTATATAGGAAGCTATGTTCAGGCTCATACTGTATATAGGGGATCATACTGTATATAGGAGACTACATGGGGGCTCATACAGTATATATGAGGCTACATAATGATGTTATATGGGGGCTGGTACTGTATATAGTAGACTATATTGGGGCTTGTACTTTATATAGGGAGCTATGTGCAGGGTCATAATGTATATAGGGGCCTCAAACTGTATATAGGAGCTCATACTGTATATTAACTGCTATAGGGTGTGTGAGGGATGAAGGAGATCTCCTTCCACTCCTGAAATGTGCCCCCACCCTTGCATTCTCCCAGGCCACAAAGAGCAATCCAATGTTTTCCTTTAATTAACTGCAGGAACAAGCCCTTTGAAGCTCTGTGTCCCCAGCAATTATCACAAGAGTGTGAACTCTTGTGCAGCTACAGCCAGCTGGCTCCATTTGTTCATTTAGGCTGACATCATGGCACAACAGATCTCAGGCTAACCAGTGCAAGGCTCTGAGATATGGAATTTAGAAAAGGACCTATAATATCAGAATGCAATATCTTTGAGCCTAGCTGACCACATTATCGGAATCTGTATTTCTTCCCCCACGAGCCCATAACATCCAGCCACTCGTAGCACTCTGCGTTATTGAGTTACAAAGCATAGCAACCAGGAAATAAATACAGTAGCCGTATTTAGTCTTTATGCACAGATAAAATCCAGCAGAAGCCAGTGGCGCCGTTAGAGCTTCGGGTGGAAAGTTATGGACATTCACGATTCTGACCTGGAAAACCATACTCTCAGATATGGGAGGAGGGAGGCGGGCCAGCCCAGAGGTGGGCGCAGAGTGTGGAAGGGAGCTGCCTAGGAGATAATAAGCAGCTCTTCAGTTTGAGCACAGTTTTTCTTCTGACAGAAGGACTGTTACCTGACGCAGCCAGGAAATCCCATAACTAAGATTTGGACCTGTGATTCATCAGCGCCTCCCTGTGGTCACATTCTACATAGCATGGTAATTGTAACCTATCTGTACCCTACCCTTGTACTACACTCTTGATTGCATACTTGTATATCTATAATATAACGGTAGGAGCGTCACTCTGTCTGAAGCCTTTATAGACTGCGCAAGCGCAACACGCCTGCGCAGTCTGGCTCCAGACAGAGTGAGGCATCCAGAGCGGTGAGTACTCTGTATGGCGCCGGAGATCGCGGTATGCGTACTGGATGCATACCGCGATCTCCGGCGCCATACTCACATACTTACCTGACCGGGAGGAGCGTTGCCGAGGCGCTTCTCTTCTCCCGGGGCAGGAGACCAGGAGTGCGCGTCGGATCGCGCATGCGCAGTAGCGCTATCCGGCGCCATTTTGCTGAAGACACATTTACAGTGTGTATTCAGCAATATGGCGCCGGACCGCGCGGTATGGGCATGCGCGTACTCCGGCGCCGCTCTCCTCCACAGGCGTCCAGCAGAACGGAGCACAGGGATGAAAGGTGAGTATAAATGTTTTTTTTTCTGGGGTATCTGTGCAGTTTAATAGCGGTGAGGGGGCCATGCATATCAGGATAGGGGGGTGAGGGGACCATGCACATCAGGGTTGGGGGGTGAGAGGACCATGCACATCAGGATTGGGGGGTGAGCGGACCATGCATATCAGGATAGGGGGGGGAGGGGACCATGCACATCAGGGTTGGGGGGTGAGAGGACCATGCACATCAGGGTTGGGGGGTGAGAGGACCATGCACATCAGGATTGGGGGGTGAGCGGACCATGCATATCAGGATAGGGGGGGGAGGGGACCATGCACATCAGGGTTGGGGGGTGAGGGGACCATGCACATCAGGGTTGGGGGGTGAGGGGACCATGCACATCAGGGTTGGGGGGTGAGGGGACCATGCACATCAGGGTTGGGGGGTGAGGGGACCATGCACATCAGGGTTGGGGGTGAGGGGACCATGCACATCAGGATTGGGGGGTGAGCGGACCATGCATATCAGGATAGGGGGGTGAGGGGACCATGCACATCAGGATTGGGGGGTGAGGGGACCATGCACATCAGGATTGGGAGGTGAGGGGACCATGCATATCAGGATTGGGGGGTGAGGGGACCATGCATATCAGGATAGGAGGGGTGAGGGGGCCATGCACATCAGGGTTGGGGGGTGAGGGGACCATGCACATCAGGATTGGGGGTGAGCGACCTGTACCATGCATATCAGGATAGGGGGGTGAGGGGACCATGCACATCAGGATTGGGGGGTGAGCGGACCATGCACATCAGGGTTGGGGGTGAGGGACCATGCACATCAGGATTGGGGGGTGAGGGGACCATGCACATCAGGATTGGGGGTGAGCGGACCATGCACATCAGGATTGGGGGTGAGCGGACCATGCACATCAGGGTTTGGGGGGTGACGGGACCATGCACATCAGGATTGGGGGGTGATAGGACCATGCATACCAGGATTGGGGGGTGAGGGACCTTGCATATCAGGATTGGGGGGTGAGGGGACCATTCATATCAGGATTGGGGGTGAGGGGACCATGCATATCAGGATTGGGGGTGAGGAGATCATGCACATCAGGATGGGGGGTGAGACCATGCACATCAGGTTTGGGGGTGAGGGGACCATGCTCAACAGGATGGGGTGATGGGACCATGCACATCAGGATTGAGGGTGAGGGGGCCATGCACATCAGGATTGGGAGGTGAGGGGACCATGCACATCAGGATTGGGGGGTGAGGGGGACCATGCACATCAGGATAGGGGGTGAGGGGACCATGCACATCAGGATAGGGGGGTGAGGGGACCATGCACATCAGGATTGGGAGGTGAGGGGACCATGCATATCAGGATTGGGCAGGAGGGAACCATGCATACCAGGATTGGGGGTGATAGGACCATGCATACCAGGATTGGGGGGTGAGGGACCTTGCATATCAGGATTGGGGGGTGAGGGGACCATGCATATCAGGATTGGGGGTGAGGGGACCATGCATATCAGGATTGGGGGTGAGGAGATCATGCACATCAGGATTGGGGGTGAGACCATGCACATCAGGTTTGGGGGTGAGGGGACCATGCTCAACAGGATGGGGTGACTGGGACCATGCACATCAGGATTGGGGGTGAGGGGGCCATGCACATCAGGATTGGGAGGTGAGGGGACCATGCACATCAGGATTGGGGGGTGAGGGGGACCATGCACATCAGGATAGGGGGTGAGGGGACCATGCACATCAGGATAGGGGGGTGAGGGGACCATGCACATCAGGATTGGGGGGTGAGGGGACCATGCATATCAGGATTGGGCAGGAGGGAACCATGCATACCAGCAGGGGCGTAACTAGGAACGGCAGGGCCCCACAGCAAACTTCACAATGGGGCCCCCCCCCGCCTCCGGCCGCCATTTTAAAAAATATATATATTTTTTTAAAAATCACTAATCGCAAACGGCGAATGGATTGAATAATCCAGTCGCCATTTGCAAATTTTTAGCCGCTTTGGCGACCATTTTGGTCGCCATCTGCAGCACTGTAAAGAGGCCTGCTGTTTTCGGGGCCCCATTAGGGGCCTGCTGTTTCCTGGGACCCTAGGACCCTGATGGGGCCTGCTGTTTCCTGGGGCCTGCAGTTTCCTGGGGCCCTAGGCCCCTGATGGGGCCTGCAGTTTCCTGGGGCCCAAGGCCTCTAATGGGGCCTGCAGTTTTCTTTGGAGCTAAGCCCCTAATGGGGCATGCTGCTTCCCTTGGACCCAGGCCCCTAATGGGGCTTGCTGCTTCCTTTGGACCTAGGCCCCTAATGGGGCCTGCTGTTTCCTAGGGCCCCATTAGGGGCCTGCTGCTTCCTGGGGCCTCTAATATGGGCCCGCTGTGTCCTGGCCCCCCCCCCGCACACATGCGATTTGCACACTTAGTCATGTACCCACGAGCTGCTCTCCCTAATGCTCTCAATGTTCAGTGAAAAACTGAGAGAAGCAGGAAGAGAAGCTCGTTGTCACAGGACCATAAGTATGAAAATCGCATATGAGTGAAGTGTCTATGTGACGACTGCTGGAACCTGCAGAGCTGATCCTGACATTGCAGCTTCTGAATTCTCACAACGAATGCACTGCACACTTTTAGGATTCTCCATTACCGGTGGCAAGAGTACACGGTCATGTCAGCATAAGCATGTGATCTGTATACTTCTGGCCACATTCCGACTAGACGTGCCCAGCCTCGCTCCGTTCATTTTCATTGAGTGAGGCCACACGTCTAGTCAGCATGTGACCGCTTGTATGTAAATCACCGGCACGAGAAAATCCTAACAGCGTGCAATGCGCACTGTGAGAATTCTGAAATTGACTAATTCTCATGTTTTTATTTATGTTAGGAGCATTAAAGGGGCTGTCCAGGTTTGTGCTGAGTCTGTAGTCATTCTATGTGACACAGACCTGGAGAACCCCTTTAATGCTCCTAACAAATAAAGACATGAGAATTAGTCAATTTCACAAATAATATTTACATCCAGGTACCTTATAGATGACGCTGTCTCTGGAGTCGTTCTCCTTTTCTTCATCTTGTCCAGATCCCATGATGAGTTTTCTCATTCACAGCCGTCTCTGCAGACCTCCATCTTCTCCGCTCTTTTGCACCAACTCTCCACACGATGCCCTTAAAGACAGAAGAGTCATTATAATGCCCCTAAATAAAAAATATCTGCAATATACTGTCACCTCACACTATTCCCCTCCCTCCTCACACTGTCTCCTCTCACATCCCCCGTTCAGCATACTGTCCTCATATATTTACCCCCTCACTCTCTATACTGTCTGCTCACACATACCCCTGACTCCCCATACTGTGTCTGCACACATCCCATCACCCTCACTCCCCATACTGTGTCTGCACACATCCCATCACCCTCACTCCCCATACTGTGTCCACATACATTCACCCGTTCGCTCCCCATACTGTCTGCACCCATCCCCCATACTGTTTCCACATACATACTCTTCAGTACCCTCAAATCCCCCCACACATATTAAATGCCCCCATCGCCACTCCAAATCCCCCCACACATAAAATAACCCCCCATCCCTACTCCAAATCCCCCCACACATACAATAACCCCCCATCGCCACTCCAAATCCCCCCACACACATTAAATCCCCCCATCCCCACTCCAAATCCCCCCACACACATTAAATCCCCCCATCCCCACTCCAAATCCCCCCACACACATTAAATCCCCCCATCCCCACTCCAAATCCCCCACACATAAAATAACCCCCATCGCCACTCCAAATCCCCCCACACATAAAATAACCCCCCATCGCCACTCCAAATCCCCCACACATAAAATAACCCCCCATCCCCACTCCAAATCCCCCCACACATAAAATAACCCCCCATCCCCACTCCAAATCCCCCCCACACATAATGTATCCCCATCCCCACTCCAAACCCCCACACACATAAAAGAACCCCCATCCCCACTCCAAATCCCCCCCACACATAATGTATCCCCCATCCCCACTCCAAACCCCCCACACAAAAAAGAACCCCCATCCCCACTCCAAATCCCCCCACACATAATGTATCCCCCCATCCCCACTCCAAACCCCCCCACACATAAAAGAACCCCCATCCCCACTCCAAATCCCCCCCACACATAATGTATCCCCATCCCCACTCCAAACCCCCCCACACATAAAAGAACCCCCATCCCCACTCCAAATCCCCCCCACACATAATGTATCCCCCCATCCCCACTCTAAAACCCCCCCCCATACACACACACTCACACAGTATGTCCCCCATTTATCTTCGGTGGTATCTTCAGCTCCATAGTGGAGCACACTCACCACCAGTCTTCACCCTTCTGGGCGCCGACGACGAGTGACGTCAGCAGCGTGATCACATGACATGATCACGCTGCAGACGTCGCTCTGACCCGGCGGTCAGAGCTTCAATTGTACTGGCGTCTGTATAGACACCAGTGCAATTGATTCCTGGAAGCCGGCACGCAGCAGCTTCTCTGCGCCGGCTGTCAGCATGACAGCCGGCACAGGGAGCCGCCGACTCTCAGGCCAGGGGCGGCGGAACGCAGCCGCAGGGGAGACAGCTGCAGCAGGGACGGGCCACCTTCTAGCCCGGGCCCTGTGGCAGCTGCTTCCCCTGCTTCCACGATAGTTCCGCCCCTGCATACCAGGATTGGGGGTGAGGGGACCATGCATACCAGGATTGGGGGTGAGGGAACCATGAATACCAGGATATGGATGAGCAGGTAACATGCATACCAGGATAGGGATGAGGGGGTACCATGCATACCAGGATTGGGGGATGAGGGGACCATGCATACCAGGATGAGGAATGGGGTGCCATGCATAGTAGATTTGGGTGGGGATGAGGGGTGCCATGCATACTAGGATAGGAGGGGGGCAGCACATACCAGAATGGGAGACCATGTACCTATAAAAATGCTTGCCACCCGGGCGTAGAACGGGTTAATCACTAGTTGTTATATATACCTGTACTTATCTAGTGCGCCTTTTCGGCGATTAAATATAAAATTAATCTTGGGCTGCTCTTTTATCTCGATTCACGAATCCCCACGTCCACATGCTCAGTTGGTTATATTATACGCTACCCCCAGGGTTGGTTTCTGACCTGATATAAGCCTGGTGTGGGACAGAGCTTTCTATCGAATGAGGAACTGGAGGCAGCATACCGTACTGTGTTAGTGAGAAACTCTGACAGTGATGGCCAGGAGGTTTATATATATATCCCCAGCCTGGACTGGTGATATATACCCCCCCTCACTGGGAGTGCCTTAATAACTCGTACCTATAAGGGAAACCTTTCCGGCAACGATTTGCCCTCGGAGCAGTTCCCTGACTGATCTGGGGCAAGTGGTGGTGCCAGAGAGCCGATCCCTGCTGGGTCCTTCTCTCCCCTCCTCAGAGGTGAGCGAAGTCGACACACCCCTTCCCCTGTGCAATCCGTCACATGGGGCTCATACTCTATGTGGAAGGACATATGAGCGCGCATATTGTGTATAGGTGGCTATTTACAGGCTAATACTGTATATAGGAGGCTACATGGGGCTCATACTGTATGTAGGAGACTATATGGGGGCTCATACTGTATATAGGAGGATATGTGCGTGCTCATACTGTATCTAGTGATTTATGTACAGGCTCATACAGTATAGGAGGTTATATTGGGGCTCAAACTGTATATAGGGAGCTATGTGGGGCTTATTCTGTATATACTGAGTTATGTAAGCGCTCATACTGTTTCTATGTAGCTATATGGAGGCTTATTCTGTAAATAGGAAGCTATGTGGGCCTTATACTGTATGTAGGTAGCTATGTAGTGGCTCAAACTGTATGTAGGGGCTCTGTATAAACTCATATTGTATGTAGATATGTAGGGAACTGTGTGTGGATTCGTACTGTATGTAGGGGACTGTGTGTGGGAGCTCATAGTGTATGTAGGGGACTGTGTATGGGCGCTCATATTGTATGTAGAGGGCTATGTGGAGACATATTTCCTGAGCCTGTGAGCTGTTATTCACATTGCAATACGACTTGTGGTGTCCTGATTGAAGGAATTCCATGATGAACCCCTGAATGCCCAAAGGGGTGAAAACATTTTGGAAGAAGATGCCATTAATCTGAATACACAAGTGTTGAAGCCATTAAGGGTCTATATTTAGGATAGTCCATGTCCATAGAAACGTGACTATGAGGCATATGGGTGATTTGTGATTTTAATTGCTTTGCCCCTTCACCCACAAAAACCCACAAAAGAAGATTCTAAAATTAATTCTTTCAATATCAAAAATCCACACTTTTATGCGATACAAGGACGCACAGATGCCATGGAACGTTTCCAGGATGATGTTGAAAGGGATATAATGTACCTTGTTTCCAAGTCTAATTTTCAACAAAAACACAATCTTTCAAAAGCTGAAAAAGACTTATTATCTGATTTACACTCCCATTCAGACATCATCATTAAGATGTCCGACAAAGGAGGGTCTGTGTTTGTTATGGACGAAAAAGTCTAAGTTTCAGCCATTGAAGAATTACATTCTGATGAAACCACATATATTGCCTTTAAACAGGATCCAACATCTTCCTTCTTAGCATCCTGCACCTTTATTATCACAGAACGCTTTTCTATGAGCATTTTTTCAAAGAAGGATATGGATTACCTTATTGTAGAAAATCCTACCATTCCTACTATGCATGCTCTTCCAAAAATTCACAAGAACATTCGTCCTCCTCCTATGCGTCCCTTCGTGTTAGGGATGTCTTGGTTAGTGGTTGGACACAGCTTTACAGCCTCTAGTCCGACTTATCCCAGGATACCTCAAAGACTCTAAAGACATTTTACATATGTTTCAAAATGTACATTGAAATTCCGAATGGACGTGGTTCTCATGCAATGTTGTCGCTTTATATACCTGCATACCTCATGAAGTTGCTCTTCGTGCTGTTAAATTATTAAATTCCATCTCAGCAAATACAGCACATATGGCAGTAATAAACTTTTCATTGAAGTGTCCCCGTCTTTTTCACTTACTCATAATTATTTTTTGTTCAATAACATTTTTTTTTTACAAAACAAAGGAGTTCTAATGAGTGTAAAGTTCTCCCCATCAGTAGCAAATTTGGTGATGGCATGGTGGGAAGAAACTTACATCTATAATATGGATAACGCACTTATTAATTCCATTCAATGGTATGCAAGGTATACAGATGATCTGCTGCTCATTTGAGGAGATTAGACATTTCATATACCTCTTTTTCTTGACTACCTTAATAATAACTAATTTTAATCTTAAATTCACCTGCTCTTTTGATAAAAATATCATTTTTTTTTATTTATGCCTTACAGGCAAACCTTACATGCCCATTCCCAGTTCCACTCATAGAAAACCATCAGCAGGGAACACCATATTACATGCACATAGCTTTCATCCTTATCATACTATTAGGCTATGTGCACACGTTGCGGATTTTTGTGCAGATCCACAGTGTTTTTTCCGCTCGAAATTGCACCAAATCTGCAATGTATTGCCCAACCAATGTTAATCAATGGGAATTCAGAATTGGTGTGCATATGCTGCTGAAATTTCTGCGTGGATTCGCAGCGTTTTATTTTCCGCAGCATGTCAATTCTTTTTGCGGATCTGTAGCGTTTCTGCACCCATTGACTTACATTGAGTCAGTCAAATCCGCAGCTAAACCGCAGGTGTAAAAAGGTTTGCGGGTTAGCTGCAGATTTGCATGCCAAAAATACTGCAGAAAGGAAGGAGAAAGAGTGTTTGGGCGGAGAATATATGTGTGGGCGGACACTATATGTGAGCGGAGAATATATGCGTGTCTGTCTGTGTCTGTCTGTGTCTGTCTGCGGGTGTCTATTTGTGGGTGTCTGTGTGTGTGTGTCTGTGACTCTGTCTGCGGGTGTCTGTGTGCAGCCTACAAGAAAAAAGGGTAGCACACTGCAGCGCTATAGCTTGCAAACACGAAATATGAAAAATGAATTGCATCACTGCCTTAGATATATGAAAAATTGAGAAGTCTTAGCGCATAAGATGGCCAAATTATGTGTGCCTGATAGCCACGTCAAGGCTCTTCTCATATATCAGGTCCTAGCTAATGCCAATCCTCGCCTAGAAAAGTCTGTCTGCATGGGAACATATGAATCCTCTCTTAAGACTAAAATCTACATCTCTGTGGAGGGGTAATGAACCTGGTGTAATTAAAAAGCCTGTGACCAACAGTTGGAGTGCTCAGGTAGAAGGTAAATTAATACATATCAAAAAATGACCGGCACATCCAAACATAGATCCAGTGTGAACAGGTGCTAAACCCAGAGTCACCAACTCATGCACATACAAGAAAAAAGGGTAGCACACTGCAGTGCTATAGCTTGCAAACACGAAATATGAAAAATGAATTGCATCACTGCCTTAGAAATATGAAAAATTGAGAAGTCTTAGCGCATAAGATGGCCAAATTATGTGTGCCTGATAGCCACGTCTAGGCTCTTCTCGTATATCAGGTCCTAGCTAATGCCAATCCTCGCCTAGAAAAGTCTGTCTGCATGGGAACATATGAATCCTCTCTTAAGACTAAAATCTACATCTCTGTGGAGGGGTAATGAACCTGGTGTAATTAAAAAGCCTGTGACCAACAGGTGGAGTGCTCAGGTAGAAGGTAAATTAATACATATCAAAAAACTGACCGGTACATCCAAACATAGATCCAGTGTGAACAGGTGCTAAACCCAGAGTCACCAACTCATGCACATACAAGAAAAAAGGGTAGCACACTGCAGCGCTATAGCTTGCAAACACGAAATATGAAAAATGAATTGCATCACTGCCTTAGAAATATGAAAAATTGAGAAGTCTTAGCGCTAGTGTTGAGCGATACGATACTGCAAATATCGGGTATCGGCCGATATTAGCTGTATCGGGCTTTCGATTCCGAGTACCGATATTTTCGTCATATCGGATACCGGAATCGGATTTGTCACTGTCACTGTGAGTGTCCGTCGGTCGGGTCTGTCAGGAGTCAGCGGCACTTACCTGGCAGAAGATCTCCGGCGGTCACGTCCTGGACTGCTTGATGGCCGCCATTATCTTCTCCCTGGCGGTCACATGCAGTTTTTCGCGATAACTGCAGTGACTGCAGGGTAATCCCGGCCGTAAACCAGTCCGATGACGTCATCGCCGGGGAAGCAGGTAATCAGCTGTGCTGCGCCGGGATGACAGGCTCTGCCTGCCTGCCTGCCTCTGATGTCATTCTGATGTAGCAGAGCTGGATCGTCGTGGGACACTCGTTACTATGGACTGCGTCGGACAGGTGGTACACTGCTGTTTTTTTTTTTTCATTTTTTTACAGGAGATCGATGGCGTCGCAGGATGAGACTGTAATAAAAGTAATGAAAACTGTGTTGTGTTTTTTTATTAAATTAAAAAAATTTTTTATGAACATTCACCCGTCCGGGTACTTCAACAATTTAACTATTTACATACAGGGACCCTGTCTGGGTTATTTATAATTCTTTGGCAGGGGTGTTCCAGGTACCACCTGGTACTCTTCTGATGCTTGCCAAACATCCGAGACACCAAGGACCACCAGGACCTGATGACGTCGTGTGGCCTGTACAGTCAAGTCGTGACCCGCTATCTGTGTCTGTGTGGCCACCTCTTTCATCTCCCTCCGGGTCTGGAGCCCTATGTCACGGACTGAACGAACCCCAGGGGGCCTAACAGGCGCCGGGTACGGGCCAGCTATAGTTATCATGTCCATAGCTGGGGCTGCTGAGGAGACCACTGAGGGAGGCTGGGGAGATTTACGGCGTGGGGTGGGCACTTGTGCAGAGGCCTGGATGTGGGAGGCTGAAGGCTCCGAGGGTCTCACAGGTTCCTGACACTCTGGGAGTAGGGGTCGCACCTGGTAACATTTAGGGCGTACCATCCATTGTAACCCCAGTGTCGGGTGTAAGTCACCAAGTCTCCTGGCAACAGGTCCCTCCCCGGGTGTCCTTCTGGGAGGTGAGTCTCCACGTCCCGCCGGGTCACAAACACTTCTAAATAAAGTCCAGGCTCCTGGATGAAGCCCCAACCACCTTTCAATTTAAAGCTCCGTACTGCACCCTTACGCCGCGGCTCCCACAGGGTTCCTTTATCTTTTCTCATCCGGTCCTTATCTGCCCGGTCCTTCTCCAGGTGACGTTGCCGAAGCTTTTGGAATTTTCGCTGCTCCCTTTGTCGCTCTGCTTCCCGCTCCCAACGTCTCCACTCTTCCTCCTGATGCCGGTTGTAATTCTCCTCCACCAGCTGCTCCATGTCTCCACCATCAAATGCCAGCTTACGATGTCCGGTTTGCGGCAGCTCTCCTGGCGCCCCCCAGTCCTGGCGGCGCTCACCTGTGGCGGAAGCAGCCGGCTCTGGAACAGATGACAGTCGGGGCTCCGGTACAGACAGGTAGACCTCTGGTGCCTGCGCGGCCTCCTCCATGAGGACGGGTGTCGCTTCTTCTGTCTCAGCGACGGGGGCAGACAGCGGGATCTGGGGTGCTGCCGGTGCAGAGTTTTTTGCAGGAACGGGTGCCTCCACTGCGACAACGTCAACCGGATCACATTGCAAGGGCTGGGATGCCCGCACGGACTCCTCTACTAGAACGGGTGCCTCACCTTCCGGTACAGACACTTCAGGTAAGAGGGATTGGCGCCGCTCCAAGTTTAGTTTTAGGGCACGCCAGCTGGCTTCCATCCTGGCGACCTCCTCCCGGTGCCGGGCCAGGCCTCTTAGGGTATCCTCCGCTTCTTGCAGCGTAGGAGGGTTTCCAGGCCGGGTGCCCAACGGTGGTTCCGTGGCGATCGGGTCGCTTCCGTGGGGGAGAGCTCTGACTGCTCCATCCCTTCACACTTCTGCTCGTGTCCATTAGCCATCTCTGCCAAGTCACATGTGTCATTAGCATCTGGAGAGGGCCCCTCTTTTGTAGTGAGGCGGGACCTTCGTGTTAGTTTCCGCACACTGAGAAGGATGAGGAGGCGGAACTCCAGAGCTGTGGGGCACGATCTTACATTGCAGTACCATTTAGAGTGGTCGGCCATCGTTTTCGCGCCACTGAGTGAGTGTACACCCACGAAGAGCACCCCCTTCTTCTTCACCAGTGACTCGTCGTGACGCAGATATGGCGGAAAAATGGCAAATACATTCTCTGATGATTTTAGCAATTCTCAAGCACAAAACCAGTTCAATTCAGGCACACAGGACTCGCTTATAGCGAGCTACAGAATCCTGTTCGTGACGCCCAAGTTGAGTCGCACAGAGCCAGAGGTTTTGGGGGTACTCGGCACCGAGCCCGTCGACTTCTATGGGGTATGTCACGGCTTTACCCGGCAATTGAATCAGAGTCTATTTTACTATGTAGAAGTGTATAAACTATAAATATATGTATATATATATGTCACAATGACATGTATATATATATATATGTATTCTATGTGTGTATATTTTGTGATTATAACGACAGAAAGGGTTTTTTTTGTTGCGATATTTTGTTCCCATAGACTTACATTGGACTTCCGGTATCGGAATCGGATATCGACGATATTTAGTGATATCGGTGATACCATTCCGATCCGATATTTTTAGATATCGAGCAGTATCGCTCAACACTACTTAGCGCATAAGATGGCCAAATTATGTGTGCCTGATAGCCACGTCAAGGCTCTTCTCGTATATCAGGTCCTAGCTAATGCCAATCCTCGCCTAGAAAAGTCTGTCTGCATGGGAACATATGAATCCTCTCTTAAGACTAAAATCTACATCTCTGTGGAAGGGTAATGAACCTGGTGTAATTAAAAAGCCTGTGACCAACAGGTGGAGTGCTCAGGTAGAAGGTAAATTAATACATATCAAAAAACTGACCGGCACATCCAAACATAGATCCAGTGTGAACAGGTGCTAAACCCAGAGTCACCAACTCATGCACATACAAGAAAAAAGGTAGCACACTGCAGCGCTATAGCTTGCAAACACGAAATATGAAAAATGAATTGCATCACTGCCTTAGAAATATGAAAAATTGAGAAGTCTTAGCGCATAAGATGGCCAAATTATGTGTGCCTGATAGCCACGTCAAGGCTCTTCTCGTATATCAGGTCCTAGCTAATGCCAATCCTCGCCTAGAAAAGTCGTCTGCATGGGAACATATGAATCCTCTCTTAAGACTAAAATCTACATCTCTGTGGAAGGGTAATGAACCTGGTGTAATTAAAAAGCCTGTGACCAACAGGTGGAGTGCTCAGGTAGAAGGTAAATTAATACATATCAAAAAACTGACCGGCACATCCAAACATAGATCCAGTGTGAACAGGTGCTAAACCCAGAGTCACCAACTCATGCACATACAAGAAAAAAGGGTAGCACACTGCAGCGCTATAGCTTGCAAACACGAAATATGAAAAATGAATTGCATCACTGCCTTATGAAATAATGAAAAATTGAGAAGTCTTAGCGCATAAGATGGCCAAATTAATGTGTGCCTGATAGCCACGTCAAGGCTCTTCTCGTATATCAGGTCTAGCTAATGCCAATCCTGCCTAGAAAAGTCAGTCTGCATGGGAACATATGAATCCATCTCTTAAGACTAAAATCTACATCTCTGTGGAGGGGTAATGAACCTGGTGTAATTAAAAAGCCTGTGACCAACAGGTGGAGTGCTCAGGTAGAAGGTAAATTAATACATATCAAAAAACTGACCGGCACATCCAAACATAGATCCAGTGTGAACAGGTGCTAAACCCAGAGTCACCAACTCATGCACATACAAGAAAAAAGGGTAGCACACTGCAGCGCTATAGCTTGCAAACACGAAATATGAAAAATGAATTGCATCACTGTGTAATTAAAAAGCCTGTGACCAACAGGTGGAGTGCTCAGGTAGAAGGTAAATTAATACCTGTTGGTCACAGGCTTTTTAATTACACCAGGTTCATTACCCTCACAGAGATGTAGATTTAGTCTTAAGAGAGGATTCATATGTTCCCATGCAGACAGACTTTTCTAGGCGAGGATTGGCATTAGCTAGGACCTGATATACGAGAAGAGCCTTGACGTGGCTATCAGGCACACATAATTTGGCCATCTTATGCGCTAAGACTTCTCAATTTTTCATATTTCTAAGGCAGTGATGCAATTCATTTTTCATATTTCGTGTTTGCAAGCTATAGCGCTGCAGTGTGCTACCCTTTTTTCTTGTATGTGCATGAGTTGGTGACTCTGGGTTTAGCACCTGTTCACACTGGATCTATGTTTGGATGTGCCGGTCAGTTTTTTGGTCTGTGTGCAGCCTAGCATTATCTTATGGGATTACTACTCCCATCTGGCTATGTCTACTGTCACATATAACAGTGACAGCATGAGCCAATGATGGGACAGTAGTAGTCCCATCATCCGGCGACTGAGTTCAATTGTAAAACAAAAAAAACACATTCATACTCACCAAACAACTAATCTCCGATGACCTCGATCTCCTGTAACAAAAATAAAATAATAAACCAACATATACTTACCTTTCTGCTGTAGTCCATTTAATAACGAGTGTCCCACGATGATCTCAAGTGTCGAACGGTCACATCAGGAGATATGACCACTCTACATGGCTCCAGTGATACACTAACAGTAGGTAATCCTCCCTCAGTGTATCACTGCACCGCCGTCAGAGGTCACCAGAGTCCTTGCTGTCACTTGCGTCACTGCTGTGAGAGAAAATTCTCACACAGCGGTAGTACCTTAAGGTGAGAGCACGAATCCGGTGACCTCTCAGTGATGCACTGCAAGAGCAATTATCTCCAGTCAGTGTATCATTGGAGCCGTGTAGAGCAGTCACATCTCCTGATGTGACTGTTCTACGCTTGAGATCGTGGGACACTTGTGAAATGGACTACAGTGGACAGAGAGTATTTGTGTTGGTTTATTATTTTTTTTCAGGAGATCGAGGGCTTCTCTGGAATTAGGCGTTTAAATAAAAATGGAAAACTGTGTTTAGTCTTATTTCAAATAAAGGACTTTATTCTGGCTGTGTCTTTATTTATCATATACCATAACTATAGGATTAGTAATGGATAGGTATCTTATAGACTCCTCTCCATTACTAATCCATGGGCTTGATGTCACCGGACAATACAAAGGTGACATCAACCCCACAAATATTACCCCACTTGCCACCGCTAAAGGACTAGTGGGAAGAGCGAGGCTAAGTGCCAGAATGGTGCATCTATAAGATCTATCTGGCTGAGAGTTGATGTTTTTAGCCTGGAGAGGTGCCAATATACATGGCCCCTTCCCAGGCTATTGATATCAGCCCGCTACTGTCTGCCTAGCCTTTGCTGGTTTGATTTTATAGGGGGACCTCATGTCAATTTTTTTCTGGGGTTCCCCTATAAACTAGCCAATGAAAGGCTAAGCAAACATCTGTGAGCTGATATTAATAGCCTGGGAACCTTTATGGCTATTGTCTCTTTCGCAGCATGTTAACATCAGCCCAGCCCTCAGGCATCGGCTTTCCCTCTACTGGTTATGAAAATTACGCGGGAGCCCACGCAATTTTTATTAATTTTTTTTTATATAAACAGATATTGCGTTTCATGCAAATTTCTTGTGTGTGTGTCTTTTATTTAACTTTTTATGCACCATTTTATTAATGAGGGTATCTGGCTGACATATATGTATATATATATATATATATATATATATATATCTTATTCACTTATATTTGTTTTTTGTGTGTAAACATTATATTTGAACATGATGTGTAATCATATTATGGTTTTCAATTTAGAATTAGAGTTGAGCGATACTTTCCGATATCCAAAAGTAACAGTGACAGCATGAGCCAATGATGGGACAGTAGTAGTCCCATCATCCGGCGACTGAGTTCAATTGTAAAACAAAAAAAACACATTCATACTCACCAAACAACTAATCTCCGATGACCTCGATCTCCTGTAACAAAAATAAAATAATAAACCAACATATACTTACCTTTCTGCTGTAGTCCATTTAATAACGAGTGTCCCACGATGATCTCAAGTGTCGAACGGTCACATCAGGAGATATCAATAGCCTTCCCAGGCTATTGATATCAGCCCGCTACTGTCTGCCTAGCCTTTGCTGGTTTGATTTTATAGGGGGACCTCATGTCAATTTTTTTCTGGGGTTCCCCTATAAACTAGCCAATGAAAGGCTAAGCAAACATCTGTGAGCTGATATTAATAGCCTGGGAACCTTTATGGCTATTGTCTCTTTCGCAGCATGTTAACATCAGCCCAGCCCTCAGGCATCGGCTTTCCCTCTACTGGTTATGAAAATTACGCGGGAGCCCACGCAATTTTTATTAATTTTTTTTTATATAAACAGATATTGCGTTTCATGCAAATTTCTTGTGTGTGTGTCTTTTATTTAACTTTTTATGCACCATTTTATTAATGAGGGTATCTGGCTGACATATATGTATATATATATATATATATCTTATTCACTTATATTTGTTTTTTGTGTGTAAACATTATATTTGAACATGATGTGTAATCATATTATGGTTTTCAATTTAGAATTAGAGTTGAGCGATACTTTCCGATATCCAAAAGTATCGGAATCGGAATGGTATCGCCGATACCCAAAAAATATCGGCGATACCCGATACCGATACCGGAAATCCAATGTAAGTCTATGGGAACAAAATATCGGAATTAAAAAAAACCCATTCTTGCCTTGTTGGTTAATTGTACATGAAGGAAAACAACAAAGAGTAATGTAGAATGTATTGGGGGAGGTTGAGGAGACATTAAAGGCATAGATGTTTAACCCAATCCAATGGAATAGCATTAATATTTTTTTTTTGGAAATACGTTCGGATTGACGAAGAAATTGACTATGTTGTTAACCTTTTTTCTATTTTGGCAAATATGTATGTTTCACAACTTCCATGCTCTTCACCTTTTTAACTTTTGACACACTTTCTCCATAATCTTCAGCAGCATCATCTTTGTCATCAAATTATTCTTCATCTTCACCTTCTTTATCTTCTTCGTAAACTTCTTGTTATTCATCTTTTTGTTAACATTACTCATATTGTTCTTATTAAACTATTATTCTTCTTCATATTCTACATCTTCATCTTCTTCCTCTTCATCTTCTTCATCATATTCTTATTTGTGACAGAGATTCCTGTACTTGTAATCTGTCAAAGTATGAATTTTTCATCCTTCCGTTCTTGCTGTCACAAAAGATTTAAATTACAACAGTATTTGTCCGTGTTCAGTTTAGCCTGCAGCAGCAGGCATTTTCCAGGGGCACCACGAGGAGGAACGGACTCACCCCCATACACTGCTTAGTCTTCTTCTGCTTATAATTTAGAGCATATATTTTGCTCTTCATTTTGATCTTATACTTCATGTTCTTCTGCTTTTTGATCTTCTGCTTATTGTTCTTCTGTCTCTTGTTCTGTATCTTGTAGTTTGTCGTAACCTTCTTTTTCCTGTTGGTGATCTTCTTCTGGGTAATCTTATATTTCTTCTTTGTGATGGTGTTCAGGCTGATTGGCTTGATGCTCGTCGTCCTTGGGGTCGTCATCTTCTTCGGGGTGGTCTTTAGGGTCGTCTAACTTCCGAGAACCAGTTGACGTTACTGGAACCCGGACGGGTAGCAGAAGGTACAAGAGCCAATGCAAGTAACGAGGACCAGCTGACTGTGCTGGAACCCAGAGGGGCAGCAGAAGGAAAAGAGCCAATGGCACAACCGAGGACCAGCTGACGTTACTGGGACACGGTTACTAAGCAGGAGGTACCTGTGCTCCAAAGCACTACCAAGGACCAGCAGATGTTGCTGGAACTCGGATACCGAGATGGAGGCACCTAGGCCAAAGGCACTGCGGAGAACCAGTTGACGGTACTGGAACCCGGACGGGTAGCAGAAGGTACAAGAGCCAATGCAAGTAACAAGGACCAGCTGACTGTGCTGGAACCCGGAGGGGCAGCAGAAGGAAAAGAGCCAATGGCACAACCGAGGACCAGCTGACGTTACTGGGACACGGTTACTAAGCAGGAGGTACCTGTGCTCCAAAGCACTACCAAGGACCAGCAGACGTTTCTGGAACTCGGATACCGAGATGGAGGCACCTAGGCCAAAGGCACTGCGGAGAACCAGTTGACGGTACTGGAACCCAGACGGGTAGCAGAAGGTACAAGAGCCAATGCAAGTAACGAGGACCAGCTGACTGTGCTGGAACCCGGAAGGGCAGCAGAAGGAAAAGAGCCAATGGCACAACCGAGGACCAGCTGACGTTACTGGGACACGGTTACTAAGCAGGAGGTACCTGTGCTCCAAAGCACTACCAAGGACCAGCAGACGTTGCTGGAACTCGGATACCGAGATGGAGGCACCTAGGCCAAAGGCACTGTGGAGAACCAGCTAACGGTACTGGAACTCGGACGGGTACCATAAGGCACCCATGAAAATGTAAGTTGACAGGCCGCAAGCCGTCTGCAGTTACCAAATCACACAGTCCTAGAGTGGGTGCTTGTCCTATTTTCACAACGGAAAGAGCCTTTATTTACATATCCCACAGCACACATAGGAATCACCTAAACTGCAGGCACCATAGAGTCGGATAACCGAATGCAACATGACAGGACAACTTATTGGAGGTTAATTTACGTTGACACTGCCAGGAAACAGCTGTGGTGCTGTAAACAGGGTGGGCATGAGTCAGTACCCGTGCCAATTACTTACGAGCAACAACTGGCGGTGTTGGAGCCCAGGGATGAGAGGAGGACAGGGTGGAGGCAGCATGACTTTTTGTCGTACACACAGCAGGGGAACAGCTGCCATTACTCAACCCCAGTAACACAGGAGCAAGTGTTGACTGTGCTAACAGCACTTACAGGCAACAACTGGCGGTGTTGGAGCCCAGGGTCCAATGCATCGACTTCAATTGCTTCCACCTCCTCTCAGTAAACAGCACTGTTGATCAACCATCTGTCTCTTCACCGCCTGCCAAATTGCCCAGTCAGTCAGAGAGTTCTGTACAGGAGCCAGCTGAGTCTCTGCTTCTGTTCTCAGAATCTGTTGGTTTGCAAACAGGGGCACAGCCAAGCAGCATTCTGGAATGTGAAGAAGAGGGAGTATGCAGTGATGCGCAACAGCTGTGTCTCTCTGAATCTGAAGAGGCGGGTGAGACAGTGCCGATGGTCAGCACACCGCAGAACGCATCTGATGATGATGAGACTCAGGTGCCAGTTTCTGTTGAGCATGGTGGTGGCCAGACCACCCAACAGCAGCAGGTGTTGTAAGAGGTTAGTGGAGATGATGAGGTCCAAGACCCAACATGGCGTGAGGAACAGGAAGGTGGTGGTAGCAGCTCTGAGGAAGCGATTGCCCCAACGGTACAAACAGGAGGGAGAGTTAGGCTGCATACTCTGTTGCCTGTAGCCTCCATTTTGGCACCTGTTCGGATTTCTCTTCCAAAAGTCTAAACGGACGCTCCCAGGACTTGCACTGCGTGGTCCTTTTTTCACACACTTGCAGATGATATTTGCTATGTCAAATGCAAGCTGTGTAATCAAAAAGTAAAAAGAGGTAAAGTGTCAGTAACCTCAATACCACAAATATGTCTAAAATTGTGCGTAGAAAACACGTAGTTGAGTTACAAAGACACACTGAAGATGTACAGTCTATAGAGAATCACAGCACAAGTTTAACTGCATATGTCATGGTTAAATTTGAAATTTTTATTGCACACTTGATGTGAAAAAAGAAAATAGCTATGAGACGACTGACGGACGTTTTGGGCAACGCAGTGGCCTTTATCAAATAGTCGCTGGAAGAGATAGAAAAATTTACAGTCAATGACAATGTATAATATATGCAATATATACATAGGGTGAAGAATATATATACATAGGAATTAGGCAACATGTTAAACATTTGGATGATACTGTAGAACACGGAGAATTATCCCTCTAGGGTATGCGGGTGGATAATGTAGTTTTTTGTTGATTTTTGTGAGTGTGTAGAAAACAGGGGTGATGGGGTATTGAATATTAAGGAATAGACAAAAAAAACCTGACTGGCACATCCAGACTAATGTGAACTAGGTGCAAACCAAGGGAAGCTACCCCCATGTAAATCATAGAAAAAAAGGCTGCACTCAAGCATACTAAAGCATGACAACATGGAATACATGAAATTTAGAGTAGCAATATGGCTTTGGAATATAAGGAAAAAATTGAGACTCAATTTTGGAGACTGACAGTGAAGACTGACAGTTTACGGAACTTAATGGCATTGGCAGTCCCACAATACAATGTGCCAAGCTGATTTTATTTCAGCAGGCAAGCCGTCCCTGGTCTGCAAAACCATGTTGTTGAGGTTAAAATTAAACATGCGCTACTAAACTCCGTCAGTAGCAATGTCCACCTGACCACCGCTGCGTGGACCAGTACCCATGGCCAGGGACGATAACTTTCCCTTACTGCCCATTGGGTCAATGTTGTGGAGCCGGGTACAGATCTTGCGAGTGGCGCTGTACGTGTTCAAGCAACTACAAGGATTGCGGGAATCAAGTCTGTACACATTGACTCCTCCTTCTCCAGTTCCTCAGAAACATCGTTGCAGGAGCCGTCACGGTCTACCTCCACATGGACCCGTGAACGCTTAATAAGAATCTTTAGTTTATAACGCCAACAGATTTATCAGCGCTTTACAGTTTAACAGTTTCCGAACACAAGTCATAAGTAACAACGTTACCAATACAATAATGAAAGCAATATAATCCGCACACGCTCGTGAGAGCTTACAATTTACAAATATGTGGGGGAGATACAAAGTACAGGTGTTTATATACAATGGTGTATTTAGAATGATGGCCCAGCCATTTTGAGGGAGTGAGGGATGGATGGAGATAGTGAATGGGCTACACACACACACTTACACATAGAATGACTTTGATTAGTGAAGGTGATAGGCCGCTATTATTATTATAGATTTTTATAGCGCCATTTATTCCATGGCGCTTTACATGTGAAGAGGGGCAAGTATAGACAAGTACAGTAAACATGAGCAATACAAGGCACACACAAGTACAGAAGGAGAGAGGACCCTGCCCGCAAGGGCTCAGAGTCTACAGGGATGGGTGAGGATACACTAGGAGAGGGAAGACCTTGAAGAAATGTGTTTTGAGTGAGCGCCCAATAACATGCAAATTGTGGATAGTTCTAATTTCTTGGGGTACAGCATTCCACAGCATTGGCGCAGCGCGGGAGAAGTCTTGGATTCGGGAGAGATGTTCTTTAGGTGTAGGCGGCAATAGCGGGCAACAGATTGTATATGGGAGGTGAAGGAGAGATTGGTGTCAAACATAACACCCAGACAGCGAGCCTGTTGACCGATATGAGCACAGACGTGGCCAAACGTCAACAGGCCGTCCTGAAATTAATTTCCATGGGGAATCAAAGCCACACAGCGCTGGAGCTCTGGAATGCCATAAAGCAAGAGAGCGACATGTGTATTTTGCCAGCGAATCTCCAGCCAGGCTTGGTAGTGTGTGACAATGGCCGAAATCTGGTGGCAGGTCTAGGCCTAGGCAACGTCACTCACATACCATGTCTGGCACATGTGCTAAACTTTGTCGTCCACAGTTTTTTGGGGGACTATCCGGATCTTGATTCACTGCTGCACAAGGTCCGCCTACAGTGCGCTAACTTGCGACGTTCCACCATGGCCAGATCGCGCATTGCAGCTCTGCAACGCAGATTTTGCCTTCCTGAACATCGCATCATATGTGACGTACCCACCAGGTGGAATTCCACGTTACATATGTTGGAACGGTTGTGTGAGCAGCAGCCAGCAGTAATGGAGTATCAGCTGCATCAGTTGCAATCAACTCGCAATTTGCGCCGTTCACTTCACCACTACTGAGTGGACCTCTACTATAATAATTTTTATTTATATAGCGCCAACAGATTCCGCAGCGCTGTACAGTTTAACAGTTTCATAACACAAGTCATAAGTGACAACGTTAACAATACAATAATTAAAGCAATATAAGCCGCCCCTGCTCGTGAGACCTTACAATCTACAATGAGGAGGGGGAGCTCCAAAGTACAGTTGTTTATATACAATGGTGTATTTACAATGATGGTCCAGCCATTTTCAGGGAGTGAGGGATGGATGGAGATAGTGAATGGGCTACACACACACACAGTTACACATAGAATGACTTTGATTAGTGAATGTGATAGGCCGCTCTGAACAAATGTGTTTTGAGTGTGGAAGTAGGGCTGTTAATGGGGATGTTGAAGTCTCCAAGGATAAGGGTTGGTACTTCTGAGGACATGAAAGTGCGGCAGCCAGGCAGAGAAGTGGTCAAGGAACTGTGTGGGCGAGCCTGGGGTCCGATATATTACCGCTACTCTGAGGGAGAGGGGACGAAAGAGCCTGATGGTGTGGACCTAATAATTTGCAAAATCTTAATCTAAAATTTACATGTTACATATTTACATCTAGTATAAAACATTTAACCATTAAGCCTACTTACAGAACAAGGAAGTGTAAAAAAACTTGTGCTTAAAAAAAAAAGTGAAAATAAAATGTGAGAAGGGCAGTGTAACAAATAATTTAGGAAAAAGATAAACTAACATCAAGTGCTGTGTGCTGTGTAAGAGCCAGACACATTAACATTAAATCAGTCTGGAATAGCGGTGATTTTCTCCCCATAACCAGAGTAACATTCTGGGGAGAGGGGTGTAGAGTCAACGATCAGCAACTAGCTACGGTAGATCAAATACCTGAAAAAAAAAAAAAAAAAAAGTTATTTAACATTCATAACATACATTTTATTTTATAAAAAAAAAAAAAAAAATATTTAACATTCATAACATACATTGTATTTAACCAAAAAAATAACAAATTTATTTAACATTCCTAAGATAAATTTTTTTTAAAACATAAAAACTATAATACACAGCAGGATCTTTAGTAAAAACCAGACTTACCACTGTAACCTCTTAATCCTTGCAAGCTTCAACACAACGTTGACAAGGTACACAGCAGGGGTGGTCGGTCTCCTAGACAACGAGCAAACTCCTTCATGTTGAGAGAGGCCACCATCTCCTTAGCTTTCAGGTACTTTTCTGTGGGAATGAGCTTGTCTCCAACCAGCCAGGAATATCCATTGAATGCCACACCATGGTTTGGTATTAGCACCCAGCCAGTACCAAAAGTGAAGCCAACCACAGTTCCCATTTCTCATGAACTTTATTTGATATACTGGCTGGCCAAACATTAGTTTCTCACAAAGGAGCTGAAGACCCTGAGTGGCAGTAGGTGCAAGTCTCTCCAGCATGACCTGTTTGTTAGATATTTGCCGTCTACACACCTAAAGAACATCTCTAGAATCCGCCCTTTTCTCACCATGGAAACAACAAAAACCCTCACTGTAGCATTGATCCACTCCCGCCTGGACTACTGCAATGCTCTATTACTTGGCCTCCCCATTACTCGACTATCCCCTCTCCAGTCCATCCTTAATGCAGCAGCCAGGGACATCCATCTGGCTAATCGGTACTCGGACGCGTCCGCTCTTCGCCAGTCCTTACACTGGCTGCACATTCATTATAGGATCCAATTCAAAGTACTGGTTCTCACCCACAAAGCTCTCCACAGTGCAGCACCCCCCTACATCTCCTCCCTCATTTCTATCTATCGGCCTAACCGACTGCTGCGCTCTGCAAATGACTTTCGACTAACCTCTGCAGTAATCCGTACCTCCCACTCCCGACTACAAGACTTCTCCCGCACTGCGCAAATCCTCTTGAATGCTCTACCACAAGAAATTAGGACTATCCACAATTTGCCTGGTTTCAGGCGCTCCCTCAAAACACATTTGTTCAGAGTGGCCTATCACATTCAATAACCAAAGTCGTTCTATATTTAAGTGTGTATGTGGAGCCCATTCACTATCTCCATCCATGCCTCACTCCCTCAAGATGGCTGGACCATCATTGGAAATGCACCATTATATACACACCTGTACTTTGTATCTCCCCCACCTCATTGTAGATTGTAAGCTCTCACGAGCAGGGTCGGCTTATTTTACTTTAATTATTGTATTGTTAACGTTGTTACCTATGACTTGTGTTTTGAAACTGTTAAAGTGTAAAGCGCTGCGGAATATGTTGGCGCTATATAAATAAAGATTATATTATTATTATTATATCAGAGGGAGAAGAGGATTGGGCCTTGACAAGGTGCCCGATTGCATCTTAAGTGTTATTGAATGTTGGAGCCAGTCCACCGTATAAAAGCAGCCATACAGTGTCCGGGTACCTGCTTGGATTTCGATCAAAATGAAGACTACTTTGATGTACATGTACACCAATTAGAGAAAAATGACAAGGATGAGGCAGTAAGACACGCTCAGCAGAGTACAAGCAGCATTGCTTGAAGAAGTAACTTGAGCGTGATCAAAATTGAATAAATTAAAATCTCAGACTACAGTGAACACAACTCTTAGCTGTGAAAGGGCTTTTTGTGTCCTTCTACAGTGTTTTCAACCAATGTATTGGATACGGATGGAAGCACGTCACACTATAATTTCAATTGAATTGAGCAGCAAGAATTACACTAAAGAAAAAAAAAAAGAGTGTGAGAGTGACATGTGCAGATGCCTACATACAGCGTTGTATGCCGAGCAAACTGCAGCACGTCACCTGCACTCACACACATACCTTGCAGACCTGTGAAAAAAACACTGCAAGGCAAAAGGAAGATGTACACAGCAGTTGGTAAAGTAGCCTGCCTAAAGCACAGTACACAAAATCGCAATCTCTAACTGTCCCTCAGAGTCAGCAGAGCAGCGTTCTGTCCCAAACAGAATTAACAGCACAGTGACGCTAAAATGGCGGCTTTATCCGGCAACAATACCTTCCTTGTGTCACGGTTAGGGTAGCGTGTGTCTATTATATGAGTGTCTGTAAAATGTAACATTACGCAGACTTATTCTGCCCTTGGGACGCAAAAAATAAGACAGCAGTAATCATTTACTGTATAAAACTCCACCTATGCGCAACAAAACAAGCATGTTCCCTCTTACGGTTCCTGCGCTGACATGTGAGTAGGGAGTTTGGAGACGTTCCTGAATTTATCCCAGGTATCCAAGCATATCAGGCCGATAGGAGAGCATTAAAGCCACCCACGGTGGTGACTTAAATATGGTGAATCTAAACAGTGAAGAACTGTAGGTGGATGCGAATGAATGTGCGATCACATGACACACGTTTATAATAACCCTTGCTAGACACGAGTAACTTTGTAGACATTTTGACACACCTGAACCCAGATGGCAGTGAATATTCATTCTATTCGGCGCCACATGACTCTTGGTCCAGAATAGATTATATATTGCTAGCACACGAGCTATTAACCCCTTAGTGACAGAGCCATTTTGCAGCTTAATGACCGGGCCAATTTTTACAATTCTGACCACTGTCACTTTATGAGGTTATAACTCTGGAACGCTTTAACGAATCCCGCTGATTCTGAGACTGTTTTTTCGTGACATATTGTACTTCACGTTAGTGGTAAAATTTCTTTGATATGACTTGTGTTTATTTATGAAAAAAACGGAAATATGGCGAAAATTTTGAAAATTTAACAATTTTCAAACTTTAAATTTTTATGCCCTTAAATCAGAGAGATATGTCACACAAATTTCTTAATAAATAACATTTCCCACATGTCTACTTTACATCAGCACAATTTTGGGACCAAAATTTTTTTTTGTTACGAAGTTATAAGGGTTAAAAGTTGACCAGCGATTTCTCATTTTTACAACACCATTTTTATTTTAGGGACCACCTCACATTTGAAGTCACTTTGAGGGTCTATATGATATAAAATAGCCAAAAGTGACACCATTCTAAAAACTGCACCCCTCAAGGTGCTCAAAACCACATTCAAGAAGTTTATTAACCCTTTACGTGCTTCACAGGAACTGAAGCAATGTGGAAGGAAAAAATTAACATTTAACTTTTTTTTCAAAAACTTTAATTCGGAACCTATTTTTTTTATTTTCACAACTGTTAAAAGAAAAAATGAACCACAAAATTTGTTGTGCAATTTCTCCTGATTAAGCCGATACCCCATATGTGGGGGTAAACCACTTTTTTGGCGCACGGCAGAGGTTGCAAGGGAAGGAGCGACATTTGACTTTTTGATTGGACGCCATGTCGCGTTTGTAGAGGCCCTGATGTGTCTAAACAGTGGAAACCCATCACAAGTGACCCCATTTTGGAAACTAGACCCCCTAAGGAACTTATCTAGATGTGTGGTGAGCACTTTGAACCTCCAAGTGCTTCACAGAAGTTTATAACATAGAACAGTGAAAATAAAAAATCATATTTTTTCCACAAAAACAATCTTTTCACCCCAATTTTTATTTTCCCAAGGGTAACAAGACCCCAAAAGTTTTTGTGCAATTTGTCCTGAGCATTCTGATACCCCATATGTGGGGGTAAACCACTGTTTGGGTGCAAGGCAGAGCTTGGAAGGGAAGGAGCGCCGTTTGACTTTTTCAGCGCAGAATTGTCTGGACGTCATGTCGTGTTTGTAGAGGTCCTGATGTGTCTAAACAGTGGAAACCCCCCACAAGTGACCCCATTTTGGAAATTAGACCCCCTAAGGAACTTATCTAGATGTGTGGTGAGCACTTTGAACCTCCAAGTGCTTCACAGAAGTTTATAACATAGAACCGTGAAAATAAAAAATCATATTTTTTCCACAAAAACGATCTGTTTACCCCAATTTTTATTTTCCCAAGGGTAACAAGACCCCAAAAGTTTTTGTGCAATTTGTCCTGAGCATGCCGATACCCCATATGTGGGGGTAAACCACTGTTTGGGCGCAAGGCAGGGCTTGGAAGTGAAGGAGCGCCGTTTGACTGTTTCATACCAAAATTGGCTGGAATTGAAATGGACGCCATGTCGCGTTTGGAGAGCCCCTGATACGCCTAAACAGTCGAAACCCCCCACAAATCACACCATTTTGGAAACTAGACCCCTTAAGGAACTTATCTAGATGTGTGGTGAGCACTTTGAACCCCCAAGTGCTTCACAGAAATTAATAAACGTAGAGCCGTGAAAATAAAAAATCATTTTTTTCCTGAAAAATGATTCTTTAGCCCGCTATTTTTTTTATTTTCCCAAGGGTAACAGGAGAAATTGGACCCAAAAAGTTGTTGTGCAATTTTTCCTGAGTAAGCTGATACCCCATATGTGGGGTGAAACCACTGTTTAGGCGCATGGGAGTGCTTGGAAGGGAAGGAGCGCCATTTTGTAATGCAGACTTTGATGGAATGTTCTGCGGGCGTCATGTTGTGTTTGCAGAGCCCTTGATGTACCTAAACAGTAGAAACCCCCTGCAAGTGACACCATTTTGGAAACTAGACCCCCCAAGGAGC
Organism: Oophaga sylvatica; assembly: GCA_033576555.1. NCBI lineage: Eukaryota > Metazoa > Chordata > Amphibia > Anura > Dendrobatidae > Oophaga > Oophaga sylvatica. The sequence continues at coordinate 42,441 of JARQOD010001335.1, forward strand.
TTATCTAGATGTGTGGTGAGCACTTTGAACCCCCAAGTGCTTCACAGAAATTTATAAACGCAGAGCCGTGAAAATGAAAAATCATTTTTTTTCTCAAAAATGTTTTTTTAGCCAGCTATTTTTTATTTTCCCAAGGGTAACAGGAGAAATTAGAATCCCAAAATTGGTGTGCAATTTGTCCTGAGTACGCTGATACCCCATATGTTGGGGTAAACCACTGTTTGGGCGCACGGCAGGGCTCGGAAGGGAGGGAGCGACATTTGACTTTTTGAAAGCCACGTCGTGTTTGGAGACCCCCTGATGTGTCTAAACAGTGGAAACCCCTCACAAGTGACCCCATTTTGGAAACTAGACACCTTAAGGAACTTATCTAGATGTGTGGTGAGCACTTTGAACCCCCAAGTGTTTCACAGAAATTTATAAACGCAGAGCCGTGAAAATGAAAAATCATTTTTTTTCTCAAAAATGTTTTTTTTAGCCAGCTATTTTTTATTTTCCCAAGGGTAACAGGAAAATTAGAACCCCAAAATTGGTGTGCAATTTGTCCTGAGTATGCTGATACCCCATATGTTGGGGTAAACCACTGTTTGGGCGCACGGCAGGGCTCGGAAGGGAGGGAGCGACATTTGACTTTTTGAAAGCCACGTCGTGTTTGGAGACCCCCTGATGTGTCTAAACAGTGGAAACCCCCCACAAGTGACCCCATTTTGGAAACTAGACCCCTTAAGGAACTTATCTAGATGTGTGGTGAGCACTTTGAACCCCCAAGTGTTTCACAGAAATTTATAAACGCAGAGCTGTGAAAATAAAAAATCATTTTTTTTCTCAAAAATGATTTTTTTAGCCAGCTATTTTTTATTTTCCAAGGGTAACAGGAGAAATTAGAACCCCAAAATTGGTGTGCAATTTGTCTTGAGTACGCTGATACCCCATATGTTGGGGTAAACCACTGTTTGGGCGCACGGCAGGGCTCGGAAGGGAGGGAGCGCCATTTGACTTTTTGAACGCCACGTCGTGTTTGGAGACCCCCTGATGTGCCTAAATAGTGGAAATCCCTCAATCTAGCTCCAACCCTAACCCCAACACACCCCTAACCCTAATCCCAGCCCTAATCCTAACCTAAATCCCAACCCTAATTCCAACCCTAACCTTAATTGTAACCCTAACCCTAATTTTAACCCTAACCCTAATTGTAACCTTAACCCTAATTATAACCCTAATTATAACCCTAACCCTAAGGCTAGGTTCATTTTGCGTTTTACCAGCCCGTTCAACACATAGCGTTGACGGGCTGGTAACGGTATAGCATAACACGATCGCGTTATGCTATACCCGCTAGCGCAGAGGAATCAGCAGATGATTCATCTGCGCTAGCGGTGACGGAGCCCAGACGCTGCAGCCCGCGTCCGAGGCTCCGTCACTGAATGATGGCACGTCGCAAACGCATCCCGCTTTACGGCATGCGTCGCGATGCGCCCTCAAATGGGGGTGAATGGCAGCGTTAACGGACTGCGTTACACCGCGTTATACCGCGGTGTAACGCAGTCCGTCTAACGGACTGTCATAACGCAGTATGAACCCAGCTTAACCCTAACGCTAATTATAACCCTAATGCTAACCCTAACCCTAATGCTAACCCTAACCCTAATTATAACCCCTAAACCCTAATTATAACCCATAACCATAAACAGAAAAATGAAAATAAATATAATTTCTATTTTTTATTATATGTCCCTAACTAAGGGGGTGATAAATGGGGGGTTATGTACTGTTTTTTTTATTTTGATCACTGTGATAGTTTATCACAGTGATCAAAATGCACTTTTATGAGAATGAATGAAATCATTTTTGAATCTGCCGCCAAGCAGATCGGCGGGCGCACTGCGCATGCGCCCGCCATTTTTTTTTTGCAGGAAGAAGACGCCGGGATCCTGGGGCCTGCGGGAGGACGGAGGACACCGGTAAGTATACGGGGGGGCGATCGGGGGACCCTCATTTTCTCCCCTCTGATGTGCGATCACATCAGAGGGGAGAGAAATCATTTTTTTTTTTTTGCGATCGCATCTATGCTTGCATAGATGCGATCGCAACACCGGGATCGGTGAATACCGACCCGGATCATGTTCTCTGGGGTCTCGGCTAGCCGAGACCCCAGAGAGTATTTGCCCATCCCCCCAGGACACAGCGGCACATAGCGGTGGGCGCACTGAGCATGCGCCCGCCATTTTCTTCATCGCGCCAGCCCTGGGGGACACCGGAGGGCCCTGCGGCCACATACAGGACATCGGGGGCCACATGGGGGTCCCGGGGACCCTTTTTCTCTGTCCTCTGATGTCCGATGACATCAGGGGACAAAGAAATTAAATGACACAACTTTTTTTTTTTTTTTTTTTCGGTCGCCGTTATAGGGTTAATAACGGCGATCGCAACATCGGTGTCGGTAAAAACCGACCCGATTCATGTTCTCTGGGGTCTCGGCTACCCCCGGTAGCCGAGACCCTGGAGAAAATGCGCCTCTGGGGGCGCTATTCACTTTTTCCACAGCGCCGTTAATTAACTGCGCTGTGGTTTAAGTACCCTTAATGACCGCCGTTAAAAGGCGTATCGGCGGTCGTTAAGGGGTTAAGGGGAGTGGAAGAGGCAGATGTGCACAACGTAGCTAAATATGACCACGCGCCCGTATCAGTGACCCTGCCAGATATGGTGCAGATGGGGCCAAACCAAACTTGGCGCTTCCCGACCTATTTGTTAATGGATGAAAAGTTTCGACATCACGTGAAGCAATGGTGTTTTTAATATGTAAGGGATAATGGAGATACTAGGGATAGGCCGGAACTTTTATGGGCAGCAGGGAAGGGAGTAATGCGCGGGAAACTAATAGGTTATCAGACAACGCTAAAAAAGAAGATCGCGACAAACTACTCGCAGGCTAGCAGGATATTACGCGATAGGTACACGGCAAACAAGACAAGTTCATCAACACAGGTTAAAAATAGATGTAAGCAGGCTAAGGCTGACTTACACGTATGGGTATATCGACGAGAGACAAGTAGTAATAACAATTATAGAGCCGATGTATATCGTTATGGTAGCAAATGAGGGAGACTATTATCACGACTAGCGAAAGGAAATCACATTCGTCATCAACATATTACAGCGTTAACGAATAAACATTGGATCATGAACACAGACCCTCGAACCATAAACACCATTCTACAAGAATACTACTCAGACTTATATAAGGTGGAACATACAGATAGTGCGGAGGGTAACACCTTTGTAGATGGAATACGGTTACCATCCATCACAAACTATCAGCTTCTCCTTTTAAAAAAACAAATTGAGGTGACGGAAGTGACAGCGGCGATAAGTTACTTTAAATACGGGAAAGCTCCAGGACCTGACGGGTTTACAGCCAAATTATTTAAATTATTGAGTGAGGATATCCCGTCCACATTGGTACGCACCTTCAATCATATATTGGAGACAGGAGGGTTGCCCAGCCATTCAAACATGTCACACATGAAGTTGCTACTAAAACCAAACAAACATTCACATCTGCCTGGATCCTATCGTACATTCTCACTCATTGACCATTATATCAAGATTTTGTCCAGGATCATGGCAGATCTTTTGAGTAGCATTGGTCCTACGCTGATAGGGCGATCACAAGTGGCCTTTGTTTGCTACTTTGTTGGCTACTATCAGTCTCACTATGCATAACACATGTGTGCAGTGGGCAGTATTACCTTTGCCTTCGGTGGAGTAGGAAAACCCCTCTCCTATCGAAGTGTTAGTTGGGGAGATGGAAGATTTGACACCGGGACCTGAATTGTAATACTTAAATGTGACAGGTGACAAATTTGTTAAGGCGCAACTCCGCGGCCCCTACGTTGAGTCTAGCCCGTGAAAATTTACTGGTTGTCAATGGGGAACCCTAACACCCCGGGGCAGCTACAGTATTTAAACAATTAGAGCTGAACCAAGATTTGCTGTATCAGGTTTATAAAATACATGTTGAAATTTTTTAACAATTGCTGCTACCGCAGTCATATCGGAGGTTGGTAATGGACTTAGCGCATGCGCATGTACTAGGGTGACATTTGTGCCAAAAGAAAACCCTACACAGAATTATACAACGGTTTTACTGGCAGGGGGTCTATCAAGAAGTTAAACGGTATTGTAACTCTTGTCGCATGCGCCAGGTACACAGTCCTCAGCCTCATTTAGTGAGTCCCTTGGTGCCATTAAAAATTTTAGAGGTCCAGTTTGAGAGAATACCCATGGATCTGGTGTAGCCGGTTAATAAATCAGCAAGGGGTCATCAACAGGGGCAATAAAAGGGGCACTGTGTGGGTCACCAGTTTTGAGCACACCCGAGTTCAAAAGAGAATTCATTGTCCAGACTGATGCGTCAGAGGTAGGTATGGGTGCCGTGTTGTCTCAGGACTGAAGCTTAACGGGGAGGAGCATCCCATTAGTTTCTTGAGTTGAAAACTTACTCCATCAAAAAACAGAGACAGCATTGTAGAGAGAGAGTGCCTGGCGATAAAGTGGGCACTGGAGTCGTTGCGCTTCTATTTGTTGGGGATAACATTTTGTTTTGTAAATGATCATTCCCCTGTGACTGGCAGTGTTGTAGCCCAGGGAGTAGAGTTCAGGTGGTAGAAAGATGAACATAACAGGAGACTTGGAAAACGTTGGCAAACAGTTATTTAATCTGAAAACGGACAGGCAAATTCAGGTGAGATCCATGCCTTGTTCATTTTCAGAAAAATAAGCCGGTCTACATTGTCTGAGGATAGTCGCATGCGACGGTCTGTTAGTACACCACCTGCAGCACTAAAGACGCGCTCAGATAATACACTGGCAGCAGGGCAAGCCAGCACCTCCAAGGCATACCACACATCAAAGACAAATATAACAGTAATAATAATATTATTAATAAAAAATGAAATTGCACACACAGTACACAGACACAGCTCATATGTGTGTATAAGAGAGAGTGTTTCTGTGTGTAGTTCATGCCTCTAGCCTAGAAGATCAGTCTTGCTAAAATCTTTAACACTGACCCCTGTTCTGTTCTTAAAATGGTGGATGCTGAACTGCTTCTCAGCCCCCTCATACACAATCATTATGTGGCACTGCTGGGCTCAGTCAGAGGCATCAGATTGAACTAGGCTGTCCTGAGTCATTCTCAATAGAACATTTTGTTCAGCAGTTCATCTAGTTCATTTAGTTCAGAGGTCACATGATGCATTTCCTATCAGCTCCTCACAGGATAGGGTGGAGAAAAACTGAACTAAATGAACTAAATGAACTAATCTTTTGAACTAATCTTTTCAGTGAACTAGTTCATGGTGAACTAATCAACAAAATTAACTAGATTTCCCATCACTATGGTGTACACCTTGGTGGCGCTGTCACAAAACTTCGCCACATTTGTAACATACAGCTCTTGCCCTGTGCAGAGGCGCTGCTTGTGCTCCCTCTTGTTGCAGAGGTGTCTACAATGCCTCGACGCACAGAGCTGCTTTGTAAAGCAGTAGCAGCAGCAGCGCTCTCGGCTGGAATGGAGAACATTATGGATTTCAACAGTGTGTCTTGGTCCTCCAGCATTTTACGGTCCCGGTTCAACGGTGTGATGAGGCTTTGTAAGTTGTCCCGGTAACGAGGGTCTAGGAGGGTGTACACCCAATAATCTGACGTGGTGAGAATGTGGCCGATGCGGCGGTCGTTTCTCAGGCAGTGCAGCATGAAATCAACCATGTGCTGCAGACTCACAACTGGCCAACAAACGCTGTCCTCTGGAAGAGCGTCACACTAATAGATTTTTGTAAATTTAAAATAGAAGAAAGCAGCAGCAATTTTTGAAAAATTACAAGGATGAGCCAGTGACAGACACTCAGCAGAGTACACGCTGCGGTGGTTGAAGTAAGAGGAGCGGGATCTACACTCCTACAAAAAAATTAAAGCTCAGACTAGAATGAACACTGAAACACAACTGTTCACTTGCTGTGAAAGGCCTTTTGTGGACTTCTATTATGTTTGCAAGCAATGTATTGTATTTTGATGGAAGAGCGTCACACTAATAGATTTTTGTAAATTTAAAATAGAAGAAAGCAGCAGCAATTTTTGAAAAATTACAAGGATGAGCCAGTGACAGACACTCAGCAGAGTACATGCTGCGGTGGTTGAAGTAAGTGGAGCGGGATCTACACTCCTACAAAAAAATTAAAGCTCAGACTAGAGTGAACACTGAAACACAACTGTTCACTTGCTGTGAAAGGCCTTTTTGTGGACTTCTATTGTTTGCAAGCAATGTATTGTATTTTGATAGAAGAGCGTCACACTAATAGATTTTTGTAAATTTTAAATAGAAGAAAGCAGCAGCAATTTTTGAAAAATTACAAGGATGAGCCAGTAACAGACGCTCAGCAGAGTACACGCAGCATTAGTTGAAGTAACTGGAGCGTGATCTGCACTCAAAAAAAAAAAAAAAAAAAACTCACAGACTGCAGTGAACACTGAAACACAACTGTTCACTTGCTGTGAAAGGCTCCTTTGTGGACTTCTATAGTGTTTGCAACCAAGGTATTGTATATGGATGGAAGCACGTCACACTATTATTACCAATTACATGGAGCAGCAAGAATTACACTGAAGAAAAAAAAAGAGTCTGTGAGTGACACGTGCAGATGCCTACAGACAGCGTTGCATACAGAGCAAACTGCAGCGTCACCTGCACTCACACACACCTTGCAGAGCTGTTAAAACAACACTGCAGGCAAAAGGAAGCTTTACACAGCCGGTGGTAAACTAGCCTGCCTAAAGCACAGTACACTAAATCGCAATCTCTAACTGTCCCTCAGAGTCAGCAGAGCAGCGTTCTTTCCCTAACTGAGTTCACAGCACAGTGACGCTAAAATGGCGGCGGCGCCTTTTATACTGCATTCTGACATCATTTCAGCATCCAATCACATCCATGCCATTAGTTAACATGACCGCAGCAGTACAGGATGTGCCCACACTTCTTAGGATTCCTCATTGGCTGACTATAATCACATTGCCTCTCAAAGAATTATGGGAACTTCCGATTCCGGTATACGATATATGAAAAATATCGGAACTAAGTATCGGAATTCCGATACAGCTAATATCGGCCGATACCCGATACTTGCGTATCGGAATGCTCAACACTATTTAGAATGTAAAAGAAAAGGTTGGACAAGGAAATGACGTCACATTTCTTTTTTTTGTTAAATAATATATCTTTATTTAGCTTGCAAATCAGCAGACATATCCGCAGAGAAAACCGCATGAAAATCCACATCAAAACCGCGAAGATTTTCAACTGCGTTTTCTATCAAGAGAGGCAGAGTCCACACAGAATTTTACAAAGGCAAATCCGCAACGTGTGGACATACCCGTAAAGCCATTACTGTTGGTGAACTGTATATACTCATGTATAAGCCGACCCGTGTATAAGCCGACCCCCTTAATTTTGCCACAAAAAACTGGGAAAACTTATTGACTGGAGTATAAGCCTAGGGTGAAAAATGATTATGCCCCCATATGATGCTCAACAGATTATGCCCCATATGCTGCACAGATTATGCCCCCATATGCTGCACAATTATGCCCCCGTATGATCCACAGATTATGCCCCCATATGCTCCAGATTATGCCCCCATATGTTCCACAGATTATGCCCCCATATGCTCCAGATTATGCCCCCATATGTTCCACAGATTATGCCCCCATATGCTCCAGATTATGCCCCCATATGTTCCACAGATTATGCCCCATATGCTCCAGATTATGCCCCATATGTTCCACAGATTATGCCCCATATGCTCCAGATTATGCCCCCATATGCTCCAGATTATGCCCCCATATGTTGCACAGATTATGCCCCCATATGCTCCAGATTATGTCCCCCATATGTTCCACAGATTATGCCCCCATATGCAGCACAATTATGCCCCATATGCTCCATAGTATAGGCCTCATATGCTGCTGCTGCAAAAAAAAAATGACATACTCACCTCTCGTCGCTGGGGGCCAGGTGCCGGTGTCCTGAGCAGGCGGTGACACCGGCGCGCTATGGGGGACAGGTGCCGGTGTCACCGCTCGCTCAGGACCCCGGCACCTGAGATATTTACTTGTCCTCTCTGAACCGCTGCACGCTGCGTCCTCTTCCGGGTCCTCGACAGTGAATGATCAGGCAGGTGGCGCGACGCGCACTAACGACGTCATCGCGCCCTCTGCCTGATCATTCACAGCCAGAGGAGTCAGACGAGGGAGCAGCGCGCAGCGGTGGAACGGGACAGGTGAATATCGCTATACTTACCCCTCCGCCGGCGCGTCTCTGCAGCCTCTCCTCTTCTCCCCACGCTCTCCGCAGCGCTTCCTTCCTACAGCGGTCACGTGGTACCGCTTATTAAAGTCATGAATACGTGCATATTCATGACTTTAATGAGCGGTGCCATGTGACCGCTGCAGGAAGGAGCCGGAGATCGTGGGAGAAGCAGGGGGCTGCAGAGACCGCGCCGGTGGAGGGGTGAGTATGATCCGACACCCCCGCTCCCCCTCCCCCGCTGACCCTGCGTATAAGCCGAGAGGGGGACTTTCAGCCCTAAAAAATGGGCTGAAAATCTCGGCTTATACACGAGTATATACGGTAATCAGAACCAAATGCAACTGTAGTGATGAAATTAAATACCATAAGGAATTCTCTTCCATTAAACGGTATTTAAATAAAAAATGCTACTCTAAGGCCTCTTTCACACATCAGTTTTTTGCCATCAGTCGCAATCCGTCGTTTTTAGAAAAAACAGATCCAGCAACTGATGACGCTGGATCCATTTTTTCTCATAGGGCTCATACCCATTTGTGGAAAAAAAAAACGGTCCGTTTTCTGGATGGAAAAAACGGTCCGTTTTCTGGATGGAAAAAACGGTCCGAATATATGCAATTGTCATGCGATTGTCATGCGATTTGTATGCGATTTTTAATTGCTCCATCCGTTTTCCATCAGTTTTCCATCTGTATGCAATGCGATTTTAACATGACGTTTTACATAGAGCAGTTATCTCTATGTAAAAAGTCATGTAAAAATCACATTGTAAAAAAAAAATGTACACAAAAAGCAAATAATTATATATATATATATATATATATATATATATATATATATATAAAAAATGTTCTGTCCAGCCATATAATTGCTGTCTAGAAAGTCTAGTCATTTTTTTATGTCTCCAATTGTTATAGACATTGCAATTTTTGAATGTATTGCTCTTTCATACATTTTATGTTGTAAGGTAACAGCGCCACCTGCTGGCTGTTTGATGCATAGATTCTAGTTTAATTTGTGATGTCTTGTGGGAAATTCCAAGAGCATTGTGGGATTGTTCCTGTTGCATTATGGTCTTGTGTATCACACTGAAGGAGGACAGCAGCCATTATTCCTCCATGTGCCTTAAGAGAAACTACATCACTGGTGTTCTTCATGTTTCTTAAACAGCCTGCTCTAAGCATAGTCGGTAAGCACTATCTGTGTTTATAATCCTGTGTTTATCAGTACGTTTGTTGTACTAAGTAGGTAATAATCAGTTTGTGTATTCTGTATATTGTAAACTATTTGTGTTTCATGCTCTGTGCAGTTATATATTCTGAAATGCTCTTATTATTGCATTCTATAGTTTTACCCTTTCCTGTCACATCTGCAATCAATAAAAGAAGGTTACAGTTTTACAGCCTCTTTTTCTTAAAGAAGACAGGGGGTTTAGCTACATGTCTCATCGCACACCCTGCTAACGTGCATGAGGACAGAATAGTAAAACGACTGCTGAGAACAAGCTCAGAAGATCAGACATACAGAGCCCCCATTATCCAAGCATACGGTTATTGCATGCGGATATTGCAGCAACCTCTTAATGGTCGGACCGAATAATCGGACCATACAGAGCCCGCCATTATCCACGCAGAGCCGACAAAGGGATATCACAGTGGTCGCCCAACTGTTGAATCATGTCTCAAAGACGAGCATCCTCTTTCAAGACGATATCACGAGTTGGTTCCTCCAAGACATCATCCGTCAGCAATGCCGCCGCTATTGCCCGCGCAAAGGCTGAAGCGGCAAAAGCAAGAAGCACCTTTGCTGAGCAGGAGATAGAATTGAAACTACAACAAGCATGCCTGGATGTAGAGAAAGCGCGCCAACAAGCCTGCCTGGACGCAGAGAAAGCGCGCCTTGAAGCAACATTACAGAAACTTGCTATTGAAAAAGAAACAGCAGCTGCCATAGCAGAAGCAGAAGCCCTAGAAACTGCCGTATATTCCGACGGTGAACACAGCAGACACAGCAGTGTGCTAGGTCTACAACGAGTTACTCACGATCCATTGCAGCGTACTGCAGAGTACGTCCATCGACATTCCAAACCAAATGACGATCCAGACCCACAGGCGAAGACAGAGCATTTTGTCAACAAGCCAAGCCAACCAGATAATTTGGACCCCCAGAAAGCCAACTATCAGTGTCCCTACTGAAAGCAAGGAGATACACATTGGGATGATACTGACTACAATAATCTTTCTCCAGAGCAGAAGGTCCGAAATCTGTCCCGGTTTTAAAGAGAATCCCTTCGCTTCAGAAAGGTACTACAGCAGTTGGACGAAACCAGAGCCACCTAACAGGTATGATCGCACAGCACACATGTACTCTGACAACACTCCATCAGCTGGCATCAGTGCCAATCAAGCCACAATGGACTTTGCTAAGTTCCTTGCTCGATGCGAGTTGGTCACAAAGGGACTTGTAAAGTTCAGCGATCGCGCTGAAAACTACAGGGCTTGGCAAGCCTCCTTCAAAAATACCATAAGAGACATAGGTCTATCATGTAGTGAAGAAGTGGATCTCTTGGTAAAATGGCTAGGAAGTGAGTCCGCCGAACACGCAAAGAGAATCAGAGACATTAATATAAATTATCCAGATGTCGGCCTCAAAAGAATTTGGAATAGACTTGATGAATGCTATGGCTCAGTAGAGGTTATAGAAAATGCCTTGTTTAAAAGAATAGAGGATTTTCCTAGAATAGCAAACAAGGATTATTCAAAGCTCAGAGAATTAACTGACTTGTTAATAGAGTTGTGTGTAGCAAAAGCAGAAGGAGATCTTGTGGGGTTGACATATCTCGACACTGCTAGAGGTGTGAACCCCATAGTTCAGAAACTCCCATATAACCTGCAAGACAAATGGGTTACATATGGATCTAGGTATAAACAGACTTACAATGTACCGTTTCCTCCATTTGATGTGTTTGTAGATTTTGTCTCAGAACAAGCAAAAATTAGAAATGACCCTAGCTTTGATTTCATGCTGTCATGTGCCAATAACTCTGTTAGCAAACCTCATAGAACAACTGTAGAGGTCCACAAAACTAACATTTCTCCTACAGGTTCAGTTCGCAAAGAGTTCAGCTCCGGTCAAGGAGAAGACAAATCCAAGGATCCAAGCAGGCAGTGTCCCTTACACAAGAAGCCACATTCCTTACTTAAGTGCAGAGCTTTCAGAGAAAAGTCATTGAAGGAAAGGAAGGCTTTCCTTAAGGAGAATCGCATCTGCTACAAATGCTGCTCTTCAACATCCCACTTTGCCAGGGACTGTGAGGTTAGTGCAAGGTGTACCGAATGTGACAGCACCGAACATAACTCAGTTCTACACCCTGGATCACTATCAGATACTTTGCCCCAAGAGCATAGCGGGGAGCTGAATGACTCAAATACTGACACTCCAGCCATTACTTCTAAGTGTACAGAAGTTTGTGGAAATCTCATGGGAAGCAAGTCTTGCTCTAAAATTTCCCTAGTGAGAGTCTACCCGGCAGATGAAAAGGACAAAGCCATCAAAGTATACGCGATTTTAGATGATCAGAGTAATAGGTCACTAGCCAAGTCTGCCTTCTTTGATAGCTTTAACGTCAGAGGACCCAGCGCCCCCTACTCTTTAAAAACCTGTGCCGGTATAATAGAGACAGCTGGTAGGAGAGCAACAGGATACGTAGTCGAGTCTATAGATGGCCAAATGTGTCTGCCCTTACCAACCATACTGGAATGTAACCAGATTCCTGACAACAGGTCAGAGATACCTACGCCTGAAGTGGCATCGTACCATCCTCATCTGAAGCGTATAGAACGCCTGATTCCTAACCTTGACCCAGAGGCTCAAATAATCTTGCTCTTAGGGAGAGATATTCTACAAGTTCACAAGGTTAGACAACAGATCAATGGCTCACACAATGCTCCATATGCTCAGAGACTCGACCTTGGGTGGGTCATTGTAGGAGAGGTCTGTTTAGGAGGTACACACAAACCGACAGTAGTTAACAACATGTTTACCAGGACTCTCGAGAATGGACGTCCATCTCTCCTTCAACCATGTGAATATCACTACTTCATAAAGGAGCTGCTACACAGTACTTCAGCACCAAGTATCTTAGCGACTAGTGCCAATGATGATTGCATTCAGAATTGGGACCAAGATCACCTCGGGTGTACAGTCTTCCACAAGACCAAGGAAGATAATCGTATAGCAATGTCATTTGAAGATAAACTGTTCCTAGAGATGATGGAGCAAGGAATGGTGCAGGACAAAATGAAGAACTGGATTGCACCTCTACCCTTCAAGCCTCAAAGACAACGCTTGCCTAACAACAGAGAACAAGTTTACAAACGATTTGTCTCCCTCAGGCACAGCTTCCATAATAAATCAGAGATGAAAGGTCATTTCTTTACCTTCATGGAGAAAAAATTTAAAAACGGTCATGCAGAGCTAGCACCTACACTTCAAGACGCTGAAGAACGTTGGTACCTGCCTCTGTTTGGAGTGTATCACCCGAAAAAGCCAGGTCAAATCAGAGTAGTATTTGATTCGAGTGCTAAGTATGAAGGTGTTTCATTGAATGATGTCTTGTTATCAGGCCCAGATCTGAACAACAAACTTTTAGGAGTGCTTATCCGTTTTCGTAGAGACTCCATTGCATTCACAGCAGACATCCAACAGATGTTCTACTGCTTCTTTGTTAAAGAAAAATATTTAGAGTTGAGAGTCCTCAGTGGTTGATACCTTTTAATGGCTAACTGAAAAGATGGTAACAAATTGCAAGCTTTCGAGACTACTCGGGTCTCTTCATCAGGCTGAACTAATACAAAATCTGAAGAATCACATATTTATACACAAAAACACAGAAAAAATGCAATAGGTAAGACAAGTGACGTGAAGCAGAATAGTCATTATGGCAGAGGGATGAGCATAAATATTGGAACAATTCATAGATAAGGAGAGAAAGTTTTATTACCCTCTGATTGGGGTCTGGTAATGTTTTGTGATGTTTTCACAGGGTATTTGGAGTAAATTCCTTAATTGATGTAATAGGCCATAAAACCATGTGACAGGTTCATTCCAGCATTAAGAGTGTCAAAGGTCACCATCAATTTGTATTCGCAAATTCTTCTCTGCCTCTGAGATGTGAATCTGCTTCTTAGTACCAGTATTTTCATATCTGACATGCTATGATCAGGGGAGCAAAAATGTTTTGCCACAGGTAGATCCATTCTTTTTTCTCTTATTGCGTGGCGATGAGAATTCATCCTTGTTCTCAGTTTTTGCCCGGTCTCCCCCACATACAGACCCCCAGTTGGACATTTAGTACATATAATTAGGTACACAACATTAGATGTGATGCAGCTGAAAGTACCTGGTATCTTGTAGTCCTGATGTGAGTTGGGGATCTTTATCTTGTCCGTGGTCATTATAAATGGACAGGTTTTGCATTTCTTCTGATTGCAAGGCAAGGTTCCTGCAGCTGTTGGGGAGGACAGGGAACTTCTGACAATGATGCTTCTTAGATTTGGGGGCTGCCTAAAACACAGTAGTGGGGGGTCTGGAAATATGGATTGTAACCGGGCATCTTTTTTTTTTTACAATCCATATTTCCAGACACACGGTACCATGCCTGGAACTTTGTGCCGCCGTGTTAGCAGTCGAGTTGGCAGAACTCATTGCTGTGGAAGTAAAAATAGGGAAACAAAGCGAGACCAAATTGTTCCTCAGGCCAGTAGGGGAACTCGTTCTGCTGTTCTCGTCCAATAAACACAATAGTGACGTCGGCTGACGTCAAGCGGGGAGTGTTCTGTCCAGCCATATAATTGCTGTCTAGAAAGTCTAGTCATTTTTTATGTCTCCAATTGTTATAGACATTGCAATTTTTGAATGTATTGCTCTTTCATACATTTTATGTTGTAAGGTAAAGCGCCACCTGCTGGCTGTTTGATGCATAGATTCTAGTTTAATTTGTGATGTCTTGTGGGAAATTCCAAGAGCATTGTGGGATTGTTCCTGTTGCATTATGGTCTTGTGTATCACACTGAAGGAGGACAGCAGCCATTATTCCTCCATGTGCCTTAAGAGAAACTATATCACTGGTGTTCTTCATGTTTCTTAAACAGCCTGCTCTAAGCATAGTCGGTAAGCACTATCTGTGTTTATAATCCTGTGTTTATCAGTACGTTTGTTGTACTAAGTAGGTAATAATCAGTTTGTGTATTCTGTATATTGTAAACTATTTGTGTTTCATGCTCTGTACAGTTATATATTCTGAAATGCTCTTATTATTGCATTCTATAGTTTTACCCTTTCCTGTCACATCTGCAATCAATAAAAGAAGGTTACAGTTTTACAGCCTCTTTTTCTTAAAGAAGACAGGGGGTTTAGCTACATGTCTCATCGCACACCCTGCTAACGTGCATGAGGACAGAATATATAATATAGGTCATACACTTCTACTGTACATAGTATAATAGCCGCTAATTAATCCCCGGCTATAAAATCACACTGACAGCTTTAATAAAGAATGGAAAGAATACATATACACACATAAAATACATATATATATACATATATACATGTCATTGTGACATATATATATATATATATATAGGTCATACACTTCTACATACATAGTATAATAGCCGCTAATTCATCCCCGACTATACTGTAAAATCACACTGACAGCTTTAATAAAGAATAGAAACAATATACACACATAGAATGAATATATATATATATATATATATATATATGCAAATTGCCTCTTCAAACAAAGAGGACTTGTACTCTATAGCGCCACCTATTGGAAGTAGCGATCCTACAAGTCACAATCAACCCTTTAACGAGTCTTGTAATATGACTTAGGATAAAAGCCAAATCAGATTCTCCATTTGCAGACACGGTGTTTCGGACTGTTGGTCCTCGTCAGTGCAAAGTAGGAGAGATCTGATTTGGCTAGATGAGAGTCTCTGGACTGGGGTCTGGGGGTAAGGTTACTCCTTGTGGAGAGTGACATACCAGCTCTGGCGTGTCGAGGTAAGGAGGCTTATTCGCCGTGCAATGCTCCTCTGGGAAATTTTAATATGCAAATTGCCTCTTCAAACAAAGAGGACTTGTATTCTATAGCGCCACCTATTGGAAGTAGCGATCCTACAAGTCACAATCAACCCTTTAACGAGTCTTGTAATATGACTTAGGATAAAAGCCAAATCAGATTCTCCATTTGCAGACACGGTGTTTCGGACTGTTGGTCCTCGTCAGTGCAAAGTAGGAGAGATCTGATTTGGCTAGATGAGAGGCTCTGGACTGGGGTCTGGGGGGTAAGGTTACTCCTTGTGGAGAGTGACATACCAGCTCTGGCGTGTCGAGGTAAGGAGGCTTATTCGCCGTGCAATGCTCCTCTGGGAGATTTTAATATGCAAATTGCCTCTTCAAACAAAGAGGACTTGTACTCTATAGCGCCACCTATTGGAAGTAGCGATCCTACAAGTCACAATCAACCCTTTAACGAGTCTTGTAATATGACTTAGGATAAAAGCCAAATCAGATTCTCCATTTGCAGACACGGTGTTTCGGACTGTTGGTCCTCGTCAGTGCAAAGTAGGAGAGATCTGATTTGGCTAGATGAGAGGCTCTGGACTGGGGTCTGGGGGGTAAGGTTACTCCTTGTGGAGAGTGACATACCAGCTCTGGCGTGTCGAGGTAAGGAGGCTTATTCGCCGTGCAATGCTCCTCTGGGAAATTTTAATATGCAAATTGCCTCTTCAAACAAAGAGGACTTGTACTCTATAGCGCCACCTATTGGAAGTAGCGATCCTACAAGTCACAATCAACCCTTTAACGAGTCTTGTAATATGACTTAGGATAAAAGCCAAATCAGATTCTCCATTTGCAGACACGGTGTTTCGGACTGTTGGTCCTCGTCAGTAGTGTTGAGCATTCCGATACCGCAAGTATCGGGTATCGGCCGATATTCGCGTTATCGGAATTCCGATACTTAATTCCGATACTTTTTCCATATCGTATACCGGAATCGGAAGTTCCCATAATTCTTTGAGAGGCAATGTGATTTTAGTCAGCCAATGAGGAATCCTACGAAGTGTGGGCACATCCTGTAATGCTGCGGTCATCTTAACTAATGGCATGGCTGTGATTGGCTGCTGAAATGATGTCAGAATGCACTATAAAAGGCGCCGCCGCCATTTTAGCGTCACTGTGCTGTGAACTCAGTAAGGGACAGAACGCTACTCTGCTCACTCTGAGGGACAGTTAGATATAGCGATTTTGTGTACTACTGTGCTTGAGGCAGGCTAGTTTACCAACCGCTGTGTAAAGCTTCATTTTGCCAGTGTTGTTTTAACAGCTCTGTGCAAGGTGTGTGTGTGACAGTGCAGGTGACGCTGCAGTTTGCTCTGCATCCACCGCTGTTTGTAGGCATCTGCACGTGTCACTGACTCTTTTTTTTTTTAATTTTATTTAGTGGAATTGGTGCAGCTCCATTATATTAGAAAAAAATCAAATCTATTAGTGTGACGTGCTTCCATCCGTATACAATACATTGGTTGCAAACACTATAGAAGTACACAAAGGAGCTTTTCACAGATAGTGAATAGTTGTGTTTCAGTGTTCACTGCAGTCTGTGAGGTTTTGATTTTTTGAGTGCAGATCACGCTCCAGTTAGTTCTTCAACCACTGCCGGTTGTAGTCTGCTGAGCGTGTGTCACTGCCTCATCCTTCACATTTTTCTCTAATTGGTGCTGCTCCATTTTAGTGGAAAAAAATCGAATCTATTAGTGTGACGCGCTTCCATCCGTATACAATACATTGGTTGCAAACACTATAGAAGTACACAAAGGAGCTTTTCACAGATAGTGAATAGTTGTGTTTCAGTGTTCACTGTAGTCTGTGAGCTTTTCATTTTGTGAGTGCAGATTACGCTCCAGTTTGTACTTCAACCACTGCCGGTTGTAGTCTGCTGAGCGTGTGTCACTGCCTCATCCTTCACATTTTTCTTAATTGGTGCTGCTCCATTTTAGTGGAAAAAAATCTAATCTATTAGTGTGACGCGCTTCCATCCGTATACAATACATTGGTTGCAAACACTATAGAAGTACACAAAGGAGCTTTTCACAGATAGTGAATAGTTGTGTTTCAGTGTTCACTGTAGTCTGTGAGCTTTTCATTTTGTGAGTGCAGATTACGCTCCAGTTTGTACTTCAACCACTGCCGGTTGTAGTCTGCTGAGCGTGTGTCACTGCCTCATCCTTCACATTTTTCTCTAATTGGTGCTGCTCCATTTTAGTGGAAAAAAATCTAATCTATTAGTGTGACGCGCTTCCATCCGTATACAATACATTGGTTGCAAACACTATAGAAGTACACAAAGGAGCTTTTCACAGATAGTGAATAGTTGTGTTTCAGTGTTCACTGTAGTCTGTGAGCTTTTCATTTTGTGAGTGCAGATTACGCTCCAGTTTGTACTTCAACCACTGCCGGTTGTAGTCTGCTGAGCGTGTGTCACTGCCTCATCCTTCACATTTTTCTCTAATTGGTGCTGCTTCCATTTTAGTGGAAAAAAATCTAATCTATTAGTGTGACGCGCTTCCATCCGTATACAATACATTGGTTGCAAACACTATAGAAGTACACAAAGGAGCTTTTCACAGATAGTGAATAGTTGTGTTTCAGTGTTCACTGTAGTCTGTGAGCTTTTCATTTTGTGAGTGCAGATTACGCTCCAGTTTGTACTTCAACCACTGCCGGTTGTAGTCTGCTGAGCGTGTGTCACTGCCTCATCCTTCACATTTTTCTCTAATTGGTGCTGCTCCATTTTAGTGGAAAAAAATCTAATCTATTAGTGTGACGCGCTTCCATCCGTATACAATACATTGGTTGCAAACACTATAGAAGTACACAAAGGAGCTTTTCACAGATAGTGAATAGTTGTGTTTCAGTGTTCACTGTAGTCTGTGAGCTTTTCATTTTGTGAGTGCAGATTACGCTCCAGTTTGTACTTCAACCACTGCCGGTTGTAGTCTGCTGAGCGTGTGTCACTGCCTCATCCTTCACATTTTTCTCTAATTGGTGCTGCTCCATTTTAGTGGAAAAAAATCTAATCTATTAGTGTGACGCGCTTCCATCCGTATACAATACATTGGTTGCAAACACTATAGAAGTACACAAAGGAGCTTTTCACAGATAGTGAATAGTTGTGTTTCAGTGTTCACTGTAGTCTGTGAGCTTTTCATTTTGTGAGTGCAGATTACGCTCCAGTTTGTACTTCAACCACTGCCGGTTGTAGTCTGCTGAGCGTGTGTCACTGCCTCATCCTTCACATTTTTCTCTAATTGGTGCTGCTCCATTTTAGTGGAAAAAAATCTAATCTATTAGTGTGACGCGCTTCCATCCGTATACAATACATTGGTTGCAAACACTATAGAAGTACACAAAGGAGCTTTTCACAGATAGTGAATAGTTGTGTTTCAGTGTTCACTGTAGTCTGTGAGCTTTTCATTTGTGAGTGCAGACTACGCTCCAGTTTGTACTTCAACCACTGCCGGTTGTAGTCTGCTGAGCGTGTGTCACTGCCTCATCCTTCACATTTTTCTCTAATTGGTGCTGCTCCATTTTAGTGGAAAAAAATCTAATCTATTAGTGTGACGCGCTTCCATCCGTATACAATACATTGGTTGCAAACACTATAGAAGTACACAAAGGGGCCTTTCACAGATACTGAACAGTTGTCTGCAGGGTTCACTGTAGTCTGTGAGGAATAACCACACTTAGGCCTTAACTTTTCTGACTTTCTTTATCAATCTACCAAGATGAAGAAGTCAGTGAGTAAGGCACGTGGTCGTGGTCGAGGCCGTGGATTTGCAGCAGGGAGAGGACGTGGGGATTCTGTGGCTGCTGCCGCACCCAGTGACACAGCATCCACCAGTTTTCCCCGTGAGCGTTCCTTTATGCGCACTTTTGTAGGAGCTCAGCGTACCCCCCTGCTGCGTGAAGAACAAATTGAAGCCGTTGTTGGTTGGATGGCAGCCAATGCATCGACTTCAATACCTTCCACCTCCTCTCAGGACCACAGCACTGTTGAACAACCATCAGTCTCTTCACCGCCTGCCAAATTGCCCAGGCAGTCAGAGAGCTCTGTACAGGAGCCAGCTGAGTCTCTGCTTCTGTTCTCAGAATCTGTTGGCTTGGAAACAGGGGCCCAGCCAAGCAGCATTCTGGAATGTGAAGAAGAGGCAGTATGCAGTGATGCGCAACAGCTGTGTCTCTCTGAATCTGAAGAGGCGGGTGAGCCAGTGCCGATGGTCAGCACACCGCAGAACGCATCTGATGATGATGAGACTCAGTTGCCAGTTTCTGTTGAGCATGGTGCTGGCCAGACCACCCAACAACAGCAGGTGTTGGAAGAGGGTAGTGGTGGAGATGATGAGGTCCAAGACCCAACATGGCGTGAGGAACAGGAAGGTGGTGGGAGCAGCTCTGAGGAAGAGATTGCACCAACGGTCCAAACAGTAGGGAGAGGTAGGCTGCAGACTCGCTTGCCTGTAGCCTCCAGTTTGGCACCCGTTCGGAGCAGTTCTCTTACAACAGCCAAACCGGGCGCTCCCAGGACTTGCTCTGCGTGGTCCTTTTTTGATACAGTTGCAGATGATATTTGCTATGTCAAATGCAAGCTGTGTAATCAAAAAATTAAAAGAGGTAAAAGTGTCAGTAACCTTAATACAACAAATATGTGGAAACATGTGCGGTCAAAGCACTTTGTTGAGTTACAAAGACACACTGGAGATGTAGGCCAACCTACAGCAGCACCTACATCTTCAGCTCCTGTTGGAGCCTCTTCCTCCAGTTCACACACAGCTGGTAAGGCTTCCTCAAAGGATCGCCATGGAAGAACCTCTGTCACTGTTGTCCAGAGTCACAGTGTTATTCCACCCACAGCTGCAAGTTCCCTGTCATCCTCACACACCCAGGCCACAAAACAGCCATCGGTAGCACAGGCATGGGATAAAAGACGGCCATACTCGGCAAACCATCCACGAGCACAGGCTCTGAATGCTGGCATTGCAAAACTCCTGTCCCTTGAAATGCTGTCATTCAGGCTGGTGGAGACTGACAGTTTCCGTGAATTAATGGCATTGGCAGTCCCACAATACAATGTGCCCAGCCGATTTTATTTCAGCAGGCAAGCCGTCCCTGGTCTGCAAAAGCATGTTGAGGCAAAAATTAAACATGCGCTACTAAACGCCGTCAGTAGCAAGGTCCACCTGACCACCGATGCGTGGACCAGTACCCATGGCCAGGGACGATACCTTTCACTCACTGCCCATTGGGTGAATGTTGTGGAGCCGGGTACAGATCTTGCGAGTGGCGCTGTACGTGTTCTGCCAACTCCAAGGATTGCCGGAATCAAGTCTGTCCACATTGACTCCTCCTCCTACTCCAGTTCCTCAGAATCATCGCTGCAGGAGCCGTCACGGTCTACCTCCACATGGACCCGTGGACGCTTACCTGATGCGACCGATATGAGCACAGCCGTGGCCAAACGGCAACAGGCCGTTCTGAAATTAATTCCCATGGGGAATCGAAGCCACACAGCGCAGGAGGTCTGGAATGCCATCAAGCAGGAGAGCGACATGTGGTTTTTGCCAGCGAATCTCCAGCCAGGCTTGGTAGTGTGTGACAATGGCCGAAATCTGGTGGCAGCTCTGGGCCTTGGCAACCTCACTCACATACCATGTCTGGCACATGTGCTCAACTTGGTCGTGCAGAGTTTTTTGAGGGACTATCCGGATCTTGATGCACTGCTGCACAAGGTCCGCCTAGAGTGCGCTCACTTGCGACGTTCCAGCATGGCCAGATCGCGCATTGCAGCTCTGCAACGCAGATTGCGCCTTCCTGAACATCGCATCATATGTGACGTATCCACCAGGTGGAATTCAACGTTACATATGTTGGAGCGGTTGTGTGAGCAGCAGCCAGCAGTTATGGAGTATCAGCTGCATCAGGCGCAATCAACACGCAATTTGCGCCGTCCACACTTCACCATTAATGAGTGGGCCACTATGAAGGACATGTGCCACGTTTTGCGTGCGTTTGATGAGTCAACGCGGATGGCGAGTGCAGATGATGCACTAGTCAGCCTGACTGTCCCCCTTTTCTGCCTGCTTCAAAAAACACTGCAAGCAATAAGGGATGAGGTTTTGGAAGAGGTGGAGGATGAGGAGTCACAAATTCCATCACCTTCTGGAAAGTCAGCGCAACGTGGTTCCTCACAAAGGGCTGGGCAGGGCTCACTTTGTGAGGAGGATGAGGAGGAGGAGTCAATGGAGGAGGAAGACATCGCTCCAGAGGGAGGTACACAACGCTCTAGTCAGTATGTAGAGCGAGGGTGGGGTGATGCAGAGCAGGCAGAGATAACGCCTCTTGCAGAGGACAGCGTTTCTTTGCCAGTTGGGAGTCTGCAGCACATGGTTGATTTCATGCTGCAGTGCCTAAGAAACGACCGCCGCATCGCCCACATTCTCACGACGTCTGATTATTGGGTGTACACCCTCCTAGACCCTCGCTACCGGGACAACGTCAAAAGCCTCATCACACCGTTGAACCGGGAGCGTAAAATGCGGGAGTACCAAGACACACTGGTGCAATCCCTAATGTTCTACCTTACTGCCAAGAGCACTGCTGCTGCTACTGCTTTACAAAGCAGCTCTGTGCGTCGAGGCAGTGTAGAGAGCTCTGCAACAAGAGGGAGCACACGCAGTGCCTCTGCACAGGGAAAGACCAGTATGTTAAAAATGTGGCAAAGTTTTGTGGCAGCGCCACAAATGTCTACACCATCCGAGAGGGCTCCAGTCAGCGGGAGGCAACGTATCCGTCAGATGGTGACAGACTACTTGGCTTTGCCTCTCAGTGTACTCCCAGATGGCTCTTCCCCATTCAAGTTTTGGGTCTCTAAGCTGGATACATGGCCAGAGCTTAGCCAGTATGCATTGGAGGTGCTGGCTTGCCCTGCTGCCAGTGTATTATCGGAGCGCGTCTTTAGTGCTGCAGGTGGTGTACTAACAGACCGTCGCATGCGACTATCCTCCGATAATGTAGACCGGCTTACTTTTCTGAAAATGAACAAGGCATGGATCTCGCCAGAATTTGTCTGTCCGTTTTCAGATTAAATAACTGGTTCGCAACCTTATCCATGTCTCCTGTTATGTTCATCTTTCTACCACCTGAACTCTACTCCCTGGGCTCCAACACTGCCAGTTGCTGCTCAGAAGTGTCGTGTCCACAGAACAAAACACAAAAGCTCTACTGTTAGTGGGGTTCAGTAACGCCAGCTGTTCCCCTGCTGTGTCAACGGCAAGAAGTCTCCTGTTCCCAACACATGGACAGAAAAACACATGACCAACATGCTCCAAATAGGGAAGAGCCGTCACCCTGCTTGTTATGCTGAAAACATGAAATTGTGAAGTTTTGCAGGCCTAGAATGATAAATTTTAATGACAAATATGGACAAATAATAATTTGTCATCACAGCGCATATCTGCACATGTCTATTAGAAATGGTAACAAAAACTAAAACATAGTCTACTCTTCACATTTTGAAATTAATGCATAAAAGTACATTTCATACTTATGAATTAATGCTTTTTAAGGAACTTTATCTGTACCTGTAAGATAATGCAGTCAATGGATGTACGAATCATTAAATCCTCATCATCATCATCACGAGTTTTATTTATGACAGACATTATAAAATACACATACTGATGCCAACTGTAACTTCAAACACCATATATGAAATGGCCAGCATGTAAACATGGTAATAATGTCCAATAATAAATTATTACATCTAGAAAGTGCATCATGCATACTGACAATAGGTAGTTATACCTGCGAGTGCTGTTGAAACAACCACAACAGATATAAATTAATACTGGTATATAGGTATCACATTCACAGTGCATAGTTACTCATGGACAATGTTGATGTAATACTGTATCTCAATTAAGTCAGCGTCAACCATTAGGCTTGTTAGTCTTGTACATTGTTAAAGAGGGAACGTAATTTTTTGGTTTGTCATAGGTGGAGTATTACACATTAAATTATTACTGCTGTATTTTTTTTTGCGTCCCTAGTGCGCAATAACGCAGCCTAACCTCACATTTGATAGTCAGCTAATTGCCACACGCTACCCTACCCTACGCGTGACAGTAGGAAGGTAGTGTTGACGGATAAAGCTTTGCGCAACCAGACATTCTTTTACCCTCTTCAACACTCTACAAGCAAAAAATGCATGATTTCAGCCGCAGACTTTATTGACGTACAGTATAACATCGGCATTACCCATCAGAGGCTGTCCACTGTCTGATACAGACATAGAATATACCTTTGCTATCCGTAGCCTTTGTTTCACCTACACTTGCAGGCACACACTTAAATTGTGACAAACAATGCCTAATGTTTTTTTAAATGGTTATTTTTTATTGTACATTATTGTGTCATCAATCACATTGATGAGTCCATGCTGGACATGTCATACATGCTATAGAAAGTTACGATTTTATGAACTTAAATAATTGAAATGTCTGTGACTGTCACATAAAATTTGCGATGATGATGATGAGTGACTATTACAAAATCCATTGTCTTCACTATGTTATGGTTTAACATAGCGTTCCTTAAGCATTATTCATAAAAAAAAAAATTTACTTTTATTCTTAAATTTACAACACTATATTTTGTTACCAATTTTTGGGTGTTGTGTTGTTCCATTTATTTTTGGCATGTGCATATATGCGTTTATATTTGTATTTTCTTTATTTTTCCTTCTTGAAATTAGAAAACATGTGTATCTTTGTACCGTGTTAGCCAGTAGATAGAAAAATATTTAGACTTCAGAGTCAGCAGTGGTTGATACCTTTTAATGGATAACTGAAAAGATGGAAACAAATTGCAAGCTTTCAAGGCTACTCACGTCTCTTCATCAGGGAAAGACTAACTAAAAAAATTAAGCATCACATATTTCTATACACAACAGGACACAGGAATAGTGCAATAGGTAAGACAAGTAAGTGACGTGTATCAGAACTGTCATTATCTCACAGGGATGAACATAAATATTGGAACAGTTCCTAGATAAGGATAGAAAGTTTGATTGCCCTCTCATTGGCGTATTTTTTTGGGTTTTCATGACCCTGGAAGGGCATAGACGCAGATTCCTTAATTGATATAGAATGACATAAATCCATGTGATCTATTCATTCCATCACTAACAGTGTCAAAGGTCATGATGAGCTTATATTCTGAAACCTTTGTACGTTTCTCATATTTGAAGTTATATTTTAATAACAGTAATTCCATATCCATGATGCTATGACCGGGCATACAAAAGTCTTTTGCCACAGGTAAATTCATTAATTTATCTGTGATTGTGTGGCGCTGATAATTCATCCTTGTTCTCCTTTTTGTTGCCGGTCTCCCCTCACTTGTCCCTCCCTCACTTGTCTTAGCTATTCCTGTGTCCTGTTGTGTGTAGAAATATGTGATTCTTCATTTTTGGCTTTACTCTTAGCCTGATGAAGACACCTGAGTAGTCTCGAAAGCTTTGAATTGTTACCATATTTTCAGTTAGCCATTAAACGTTATCAACCACAGAGGACTGTCAAGTATAAATATTTTTCTATTCTTGTAATTGAAATTTATCATTTTATTGTTGTAGTAAAACTTCATTTATTCTTGTTTGAAGTACATACATTTGCAATGGCCACGTAACAAGGCAATAACTCAATATTTTATGCCTACACCCTCCTTGACCCTGGGCTTCAACAGCGCCAGTTGCTGCTCAGAAGTGTTAGATGCACAGATGAAAACAATCGCTGATGTGTTTGTGGGGTTCAGTAACGCCTGCTGTTCCCCTGCTGTGTGTCTGGCAAAAATTACTGCTGCTAACTACAACTTCAACTTCAAACGTCTCATACTAGGCCTCTGCCTACACCCTCCTTGACCCTGGGCTTCAACAGCGCCAGTTGCTGCTCAGAAGTGTTAGATGCACAGATGAAAACAATCGCTGATGTGTTTGTGGGGTTCAGTAACGCCTGCTGTTCCCCTGCTGTGTGTCCGGCAAAAATTACTGCTGCCTCCACCATGTTCTCTTCTCATCCCTGGGTTACAACACCGCCAGTTGTTTCTCGGAAGTGCTGTTAGCACAGTCTACACTTGCTCCCGTGTTACTGGGGTTCAGTAATGTCAGCTGTTCCCCTGCTGTGTGAACGGCAAAAAGTCCTGCTGCCTCCACCCTGTTCTCTTCTCATCCCTGGGTTACAACACCGCCAGTTGTTTCTCGGAAGTGCTGTTAGCACAGTGAACACTTGCTCCTGTGTTACTGGGTTCAGTAATGTCAGCTGTTCCCCTGCTGTGTGAACGGCAAAAAGTCCTGCTGCCTCCACCCTGTTCTCTTCTCATCCCTGGGTTACAACACCGCCAGTTGTTTCTCGGAAGTGCTGTTAGCACAGTGAACACTTGCTCCTGTGTTACTGGGGTTCAGTAATGTCAGCTGTTCCCCTGCTGTGTGAACGGCAAAAAGTCCTGCTGCCTCCACCATGTTCTCTTCTCATCCCTGGGTTACAACACCGCCAGTTGTTTCTCGGAAGTGCTGTTAGCACAGTCTACACTTGCTCCTGTGTTACTGGGGTTCAGTAATGTCAGCTGTTCCCCTGCTGTGTGAACGGCAAAAAGTCCTGCTGCCTCCACCCTGTTCTCTTCTCATCCCTGGGTTACAACACCGCCAGTTGTTTCTCGGAAGTGCTGTTAGCACAGTCTACACTTGCTCCTGTGTTACTGGGTTCAGTAATGTCAGCTGTTCCCCTGCTGTGTGAACGGCAAAAAGTCCTGCTGCCTCCACCCTGTTCTCTTCTCATCCCTGGGTTACAACACCGCCAGTTGTTTCTCGAAGTGCTGTTAGCACAGTCTACACTTGCTCCTGTGTTACTGGGGTTCAGTAATGTCAGCTGTTCCCCTGCTGTGTGAACGGCAAACAGTCCTGCTGCCTCCACCATGTTCTCTTCTCATCCCTGGGTTACAACACCGCCAGTTGTTTCTCGGAAGTGCTGTTAGCACAGTGAACACTTGCTCCTGTGTTACTGGGGTTCAGTAATGTCAGCTGTTCCCCTGCTGTGTGAACGGCAAAAAGTCCTGCTGCCTCCACCCTGTTCTCTTCTCATCCCTGGGTTACAACACCGCCAGTTGTTTCTCGGAAGTGCTGTTAGCACAGTCTACACTTGCTCCTGTGTTACTGGGGTTCAGTAATGTCAGCTGTTCCCCTGCTGTGTGAACGGCAAACAGTCCTGCTGCCTCCACCCTGTTCTCTTCTCATCCCTGGGTTACAACACCGCCAGTTGTTTCTCGGAAGTGCTGTTAGCACAGTCTACACTTGCTCCCGTGTTACTGGGGTTCAGTAATGTCAGCTGTTCCCCTGCTGTGTGAACGGCAAAAAGTCCTGCTGCCTCCACCCTGTTCTCTTCTCATCCCTGGGTTACAACACCGCCAGTTGTTTCTCGGAAGTGCTGTTAGCACAGTCTACACTTGCTCCTGTGTTACTGGGGTTCAGTAATGTCAGCTGTTCCCCTGCTGTGTGAACGGCAAACAGTCCTGCTGCCTCCACCATGTTCTCTTCTCATCCCTGGGTTACAACACCGCCAGTTGTTTCTCGGAAGTGCTGTTAGCACAGTGAACACTTGCTCCTGTGTTACTGGGGTTCAGTAATGTCAGCTGTTCCCTGCTGTGTGAACGGCAAAAAGTCCTGCTGCCTCCACCCTGTTCTCTTCTCATCCCTGGGTTACAACACCGCCAGTTGTTTCTCGGAAGTGCTGTTAGCACAGTGAACACTTGCTCCTGTGTTACTGGGGTTCAGTAATGTCAGCTGTTCCCCTGCTGTGTGAACGGCAAAAAGTCCTGCTGCCTCCACCCTGTTCTCTTCTCATCCCTGGGTTACAACACCGCCAGTTGTTTCTCGGAAGTGCTGTTAGCACAGTGAACACTTGCTCCTGTGTTACTGGGGTTCAGTAATGTCAGCTGTTCCCCTGCTGTGTGAACGGCAAAAAGTCCTGCTGCCTCCACCCTGTTCTCTTCTCATCCCTGGGTTACAACACCGCCAGTTGTTTCTCGGAAGTGCTGTTAGCACAGTCTACACTTGCTCCTGTGTTACTGGGGTTCAGTAATGTCAGCTGTTCCCCTGCTGTGTGAACGGCAAACAGTCCTGCTGCCTCCACCCTGTTCTCTTCTCATCCCTGGGTTACAACACCGCCAGTTGTTTCTCGGAAGTGCTGTTAGCACAGTCTACACTTGCTCCTGTGTTACTGGGGTTCAGTAATGTCAGCTGTTCCCCTGCTGTGTGAACGGCAAAAAGTCCTGCTGCCTCCACCCTGTTCTCTTCTCATCCCTGGTTACAACACCGCCAGTTGTTTCTCGGAAGTGCTGTTAGCACAGTCTACACTTGCTCCTGTGTTACTGGGGTTCAGTAATGTCAGCTGTTCCCCTGCTGTGTGAACGGCAAACAGTCCTGCTGCCTCAACTTTAATTTCCATGGGTACCTTCTGCTACCCATCCGGGTTCCAGTACCGTCAGCTGGTTCTCCGCAGTACCTTTGGCCTAGGTGCCTCCATGTCGGTATCCGAGTTCCAGCAACGTCTGCTGGTCCTTGGTAGTGCTTTGGAGCACAGGTACCTCCTGCTTAGTAACCCTGTCCCAGTAACGTCAGCTGGTCCTCGGTTGTGCCATTGGCTCTTTTCCTTCTGCTGACCCTCCGGGTTCCAGCACAGTCAGCTGGTCCTCGTTACTTTCATTGGCTCTTGTACCTTCTGCTACCCATCCGGGTTCCAGTACCGTCAGCTGGTTCTCCGCAGTGCCTTTGGCCTAGGTGCCTCCATGTCGGTATCCGAGTTCCAGCAACGTCTGCTGGTCCTTGGTAGTGCTTTGGAGCACAGGTACCTCCTGCTTAGTAACCCTGTCCCAGTAACGTCAGCTGGTCCTCGGTTGTGCCATTGGCTCTTTTCCTTCTGCTGACCCTCCGGGTTCCAGCACAGTCAGCTGGTTCTCGTTACTTCCATTGGCTTTTGTACCATCACCAACAGGACAAAGAAGGTTAAGACAAACTACAAGATACAGAACAAGAGACAGAAGAACAATAAGCAGAAGATCAAAAAGCAGAAGAACATTAAGTATAAGACCAAAATGAAGAGCAAAATATATGCTCTAAATTCTAAGCAGAAGAAGACTAAGCAGTGTATGGGGGTGAGTCCGTTCCTCCTCGTGGTGCCCCTGGAAAATGCCTGATGCTGCTGCAGGCTAAACTGAACGCGGACAAATACTGTTGTAATTAAAATCTTTCGTGACAGCAAGAACGGAAGGATGAAAATTCAGAGTTTTACAGATTACAAGTACAGGAATGTCTGTCACAAATAAGAATATGATGAAAAGGATGAATAGGAAGAAGATGAAGAAGTAGAATATGAAGAATAATAACTGTTTAATAAGAACAATATAAGTAATGTTAACAAAAAGATGAATAGCAAGAAGTTTTAGAAGATTAAGAAGGTGAAGATGAAGAATAATTTGATGAGAAAGATGATGCTGCTGAAAATTATGAAGGAGAAAGTGTGTGAAAAGTTAAAAAGGTGAAGACCATGGAAGTTGTGAAACAGACATATTTGACAAAATAGAAAAAAGGTTAACAACATTGTCAATTTGTTCGTCAATCCGAACGTATTTCCTAAAAAAAAAAAATTAATGCTATTCCATTGGATTGGGTCAAACATCTATGCCTTTAATGTCTCCTCAACCTCCCCCAATACATTCTACATTACTCTTTCTTGTTTTCCTTCATGTACAATTAACCAACAAGGCAAGAATGGGTTTTTTTTTAATTTCGATATTTTGTTCCCATAGACTTACATGGGACTTCCGGTATCGGTATCGGGTATCGCCGATATTTTTGTGATATCGGCGATACCATTCCGATTCCGATACTTTAGGATATCGGAAAGTATCGCTCAACTCTACTCGTCAGTGCAAAGTAGGAGAGATCTGATTTGGCTAGATGAGAGGCTCTGGACTGGGGTCTGGGGGTAAGGTTACTCCTTGTGGAGAGTGACATACCAGCTCTGGCGTGTCGAGGTAAGGAGGCTTATTCGCCGTGCAATGCTCCTCTGGGAAATTTTAATATGCAAATTGCCTCTTCAAACAAAGAGGACTTGTACTCTATAGCGCCACCTATTGGAAGTAGCGATCCTACAAGTCACAATCAACCCTTTAACGAGTCTTGTAATATGACTTAGGATAAAAGCCAAATCAGATTCTCCATTTGCAGACACGGTGTTTCGGACTGTTGGTCCTCGTCAGTGCAAAGTAGGAGAGATCTGATTTGGCTAGATGAGAGGCTCTGAACTGGGGTCTGGGGGGTAAGGTTACTCCTTGTGGAGAGTGACATACCAGCTCTGGCGTGTCGAGGTAAGGAGGCTTATATATATATATATAATATATATATATATATATATATATATATGTCATTGTGACATATATATATACTGTACAATATTTATAGTTCATACACTTCTACATACTGTAATAGCAGCTAATTCAATTACCGGCTTTTGTGAAATTGCAGACCCGACATGAAATGACACATGGTTTACATACAGTTAACCATGTCATTTCATGTAGTTTGGTATATGGTTTTAAGTTACAATTACATGAGTGTATGTGTGCAAAATTGCAGACATGTAGGGTTAATTAAAGGTGTAAATTCGTTGAAAAAAAATGCGTGGGCTCCTGCGCTATTTTCTAAACCAGACAGACAAAGCAAGCGAGTGTGGGCAGATAATAATAGCCCAGGGAGGGTGCATTTATTTTGTGCCCCCCCCGGCTACTAACATCTGCCCCCCACACACCCCAGAAAAGGCAAATCTATAATTAGATTCACCCTTTCTGGCACTTTGCTGGTCTATTCCCATTGCCGTGTAGCGGTGGCGAATGGGTTAATAATGGGTTAAAGCCACCTTGCTATTGAAAGGTGACTTTAAGCCAGGTTAATAATTGAGAGTTGTCAATTAGACAACTCTCAATTATTAATTCTATTATATGAAATGGTTAAAAAATACACACACATTAATGAAAAATAATTTTAATGAAATAAACACACAGTTTTTGACCATATTTTATTTTACTGGCAATCCTCGATTCCCTTGATGTCCTGTAATAAAAATAAAATAAAAAAGCAACATTTGTTACGGTTCGAGTTCCCGCTGCTGCACAAGAGGAGTCTCAAACCAGTCCCACTGCGGTCCCCCATCCATCTCCGGCCGCAGAGAAGCCTGCTCAGCAAAGATGTCGGTCCCAGCGTCTCGCCCGGTCTAATACTGTGCAGAGACTTGCTGCTGCCTCTTCAGGTTCTGCTATTGTAGCCACTACTGGTCAGCGGCGAGCAGACGTCTTTAGGTTTACAGTCATGGCCAAAAGTTTTGAGAATGACACAAATATTGTATTTTCACATGATCTGCTGCCCTCTGGTTTTTATGTGTGTTTGACAGATGTTTTTATCACAGACAGAAATATAATTGCAAACATATGAGTAACAAAAGCTTATATTGACACTTAGAATGAGTTAATGCAGCAAGTCAATATTTCCAGTGTTGACTAGAGTTGAGCATTCCGATACCGCAAGTATCGGGTATCGGCCGATATTAGCTGTATCGGAATTCCGAAACTTAGTTCCGATATTTTCCATATATCGTAAACCGGAATCGGAAGTTCCCATAATTCTTTGAGAGGCAATGTGATTTTAGTCAGCCAATGAGGAATCCTAAGAAGTGTGGGCACATCCTGTACTGCTGTGGTCATGTTAACTAATGGCATGGCTGTGATTGGATGCTGAAATTATGTCAGAATGCACTATAAAAGGCGCCGCCGCCATTTTAGCGTCACTGTGCTGTGAATTCAGTTAGGGATAGAATGCTGCTGTGCTGACTCTGAGGGACAGTTAGAGATTGCGATTTTGTGTACTGTGCTCTAGGCAGGCTAGTTTACCAACCGCTGTGTAAAGCTTCCTTTTGCCTTGCAGTGTTGTTTTAACAGCTCTGTGCAAGGTGTGTGTGTGAGAGTGCAGGTGACGCTGCAGTTTGCTCTGCATCCAACGCTGTTTGTAGGCATCTGCACGTGTCACTCATAGACTCTTTTTTTTTCTTTAGTGTAATTCTTGCTGCTCCATTCAATTGAAATTATAGTGTGACGCGCTTCCATCCGTATACAATACATTGGTTGCAAACACTATAGAAGTACAGAAAGGAGCCTTTCACAGATAGTGAACAGTTGTGTGCAGTGTTCACTGTAGTCTGTGAGGTTTTTTTTTTTTGAGCGCAGATCCCGCTCCATTTAGTTCTTCAACCACTGCTGCTTGTACTCTGCTGAGCGTGTCTCACTGCCTCATCCTTACATTTTTCTCAAATTGTTGCTGCTACATTCTATTTAAAAAAAATCAAATCTATTAGTGTGACGTGCTTCCATCCGTATCCAATACATTGGTTGCAAACAGTATAGAAGTCCACAAAGGAGCCTTTCAGAGATAGTGAACAGTTGTGTGCATGTTCACTGTAGTCTGGAGTTTGTTTTTTTTTTTGAGTGCAGATCCCACTCCATTTAGTTCTTCAACCACTGCTGCTTGTACTCTGCTGAGCGTGTGTCACTGCCTCATCCTTGACAGTTTTCTGTAATTGTTGCTGCTACATTATATTTCAAATAATTCAAATCTATTAGTGTGACGTACTTCCATCATTATCCAATACATTGGTTGCAAACAATATAGAAGTACACAAACGGGCCTTTCACAGCTACTGAACAGTTGTGTGCATTGTTTACTGTAGTCAGAGGTTCTCAATTTTTGGAGTGCAGATCCCTCTCAGTTAGTTATTCAAACACTGCTGCTTGTACTCTGCTGAGCGTGTCTCAGTGCCTCATCCTTTACATTTCTCTCTAATTGTTGCTGCTACATTATATTTCAAATAATTCAAATCTATTAGTGTGACGTGCTTCCATCATTATCCAATACATTGGTTGCAAACAATATAGAAGTACACAAACGGGCCTTTCACAGCTGCTGAACAGTTGTGTGCATTGTTTACTGTAGTCTGAGGGTTTCAATTTTTGAATTCTGATCCCGCTCAAGTTATTTCTTCAAACACCGCTGCTTGCACTCTGCTGAGCGTGTCTCACTGCCTCATCCTTTACATTTTTCTCTAATTGTTGCTGCTACATTATATTTCAAATAATTCAAATCTATTAGTGTGACGTGCTTCCATCATTATCCAATACATTGGTTGCAAACAATATAGAAGTACACAAACGGGCCTTTCACAGCTGCTGAACAGTTGTGTGCATTGTTTACTGTAGTCTGAGGTTCTCATTTTGGAATGCAGATCCCGCTCCAGTTAGTTATTCAAACACTGCTGCTTGTACTCTGCTGAGCGTGTCTCACTGCCTCATCCTTTACATTTTTCTCTAATTGTTGCTGCTACATTCTATTTAAAAAAAAATCAAATCTATTAGTGTGACGTGCTTCCATCCGTATCCAATACATTGGTTGCAAACAGTATAGAAGTCCACAAAGGAGCCTTCAGAGATAGTGAACAGTTGTGTGCAGTGTTCACTGTAGTCTGTGAGGTTTTTTTTTTTGAGTGCAGATCCCGCTCCATTTAGTTCTTCAACCACTGCTGCTTGTACTCTGCTGAGCGTGTCTCACTGCCTCATCCTTTACATTTTTCTCAAATTGTTGCTGCTACATTCTATTTAAAAAAAATCAAATCTATTAGTGTGACGTGCTTCCATCCGTATCCAATACATTAGTTGCAAACAGTATAGAAGTCCACAAAGGAGCCTTTCAGAGATAGTGAACAGTTGTGTGCAGTGTTCAATGTAGTCTGTGAGTTTTTTTTTTTTTTTAGTGCAGATCCCGCTCCATTAGTTCTTCAACCACTGCTGCTTGTACTCTGCTGAGCGTGTGTCACTGCCTCATCCTTGACAGTTTTCTGTAATTGTTGCTGCTACATTATATTTCAAATAATTCAAATCTATTAGTGTGACGTGCTTCCATCATTATCTAATACATTGGTTGCAAACAATATAGAAGTACTAAACGGGCCTTTCACAGCTGCTGAACAGTTGTGTGCATTGTTTACTGTAGTCAGAGGTTCTCATTTTTGGAGTGCAGATCCCGCTCCAGTTTAGTTATTCAAACACTGCTGCTTGTACTCTGCTGAGCGTGTCTCACTGCCTCATCCTTTACATTTTTCTCTAATTGTTGCTGCTACATTATATTTCAAATAATTCAAATCTATAATGTGACGTGCTTCCATCATTATCCAATACATTGGTTGCAAACAATATAGAAGTACACAAACGGGCCTTTCACAGCTGCTGAACAGTTGTGTGCATTGTTTACTGTAGTCAGAGTGTTTCAATTTTTGAATTCTGATCCCGCTCAAGTTATTTCTTCAAACACCGCTGCTTGTACTCTGCTGAGCGTGTCTCACTGCCTCATCCTTTAAATTTTTCTCTAATTGTTGCTGCTACATTATATTTCAAATAATTCAAATCTATTAGTGTGACGTGCTTCCATCATTATCCAATACATTGGTTGCAAACAATATAGAAGTACACAAACGGGCCATTCACAGCTACTGAACAGTTGTGTGCATTGTTTACTGTAGTCAGAGGTTCTCATTTTTGGAGTGCAGATCCCGCTCCAGTTAGTTATTCAAACACTGCTGCTTGTACTCTGCTGAGCGTGTCTCACTGCCTCATCCTTTACATTTTTCTCTAATTGTTGCTGCTACATTTATTTCAAATAATTCAAATCTATTAGTGTGATGTGCTTCCATCATTATCCAATACATTGGTTGCAAACAATATAGAAGTACACAAACGGGCCTTTCACAGCTGCTGAACAGTTGTGTGCATTGTTTACTGTAGTCAGAGGGTTTCAATTTTTTAATTCTGATCCCGCTCAAGTTATTTCTTCAAACACCGCTGCTTGTACTCTGCTGAGCGTGTCTCACTGCCTCATCCTTTAAATTTTTCTCTAATTGTTGCTGCTACATTATATTTCAAATAATTCAAATCTATTAGTGTGACGTGCTTCCATCATTATCCAATACATTGGTTGCAAACAATATAGAAGTACACAAACGGGCCTTTCACAGCTACTGAACAGTTGTGTGCATTGTTTACTGTAGTCTGAGGGTTTCAATTTTTGAATTCTGATCCCGCTCAAGTTATTTCTTCAACCACCGCTGCTTGTACTCTGCTGAGCGTGTCTCACTGCCTCATCCTTTACATTTTTCTCTAATTGTTGCTGCTACATTTATTTCAAATAATTCAAATCTATTAGTGTGACGTGCTTCCATCATTATCCAATACATTGGTTGCAAACAATATAGAAGTACACAAACGGGCCTTTCACAGCTACTGAACAGTTGTGTGCATTGTTTACTGTAGTCAGAGGTTCTCATTTTTGGAGTGCAGATCCCGCTCCAGTTAGTTATTCAAACACTGCTGCTTGTACTCTGCTGAGCGTGTCTCACTGCCTCATCCTTTACATTTTTCTCTAATTGTTGCTGCTACATTCTATTTAAAAAAAAATCAAATCTATTAGTGTGACGTGCTTCCATCCGTATCCAATACATTGGTTGCAAACAGTATAGAAGTCCACAAAGGAGCCTTTCAGAGATAGTGAACAGTTGTGTGCAGTGTTCACTGTAGTCTGTGAGGTTTTTTTTTGAGTGCAGATCCCGCTCCATTTAGTTCTTCAACCACTGCTGCTTGTACTCTGCTGAGCGTGTCTCACTGCCTCATCCTTTACATTTTTCTCAAATTGTTGCTGCTACATTCTATTTAAAAAAAATTCCAATCTATTAGTGTGACGTGCTTCCATCCGTATACAGTACATTGGTTGCAAACAGTATAGAAGTCCACAAAGGAGCCTTTCAGAGATAGTGAACAGTTGTGTGCAGTGTTCACTGTAGTCTGTGAGGTTTTTTTTTTTTTGAGTGCAGATCCCGCTCCATTTAGTTCTTCAACCACTGCTGCTTGTACTCTGCTGAGCGTGTGTCACTGCCTCATCCTTGACAGTTTTCTGTAATTGTTGCTGCTACATTATATTTCAAATAATTAAAATCTATTAGTGTGACGTGCTTCCATCATTATCCAATACATTGGTTGCAAACAATATAGAAGTACACAAACGGGCCTTTCACAGCTGCTGAACAGTTGTGTGCATTGTTTACTGTAATCTGAGGGTTTCAATTTTTGAATTCTGATCCCGCTCAAGTTATTTCTTCAAACACCGCTGCTAGTACTCTGCTGAGCGTGTCTCACTGCCTCATCCTTTACATTTTTCTCTAATTGTTGCTGCTACATTATATTTCAAATAATTCAAATCTATTAGTGTGACGTGCTTCCATCATTATCCAATACATTGGTTGCAAACAATATAGAAGTACACAAACGGGCCTTTCACAGCTGCTGAACAGTTGTGTGCATTGTTTACTGTAGTCTGAGGGTTTCAATTTTTGAATTCTGATCCCGCTCAAGTTATTTCTTCAACCACCGCTGTTTGTACTCTGCTGAGCGTGTCTCACTGCCTCATCCTTTACATTTTTCTCTAATTGTTGCTGCTACATTATATTTCAAATAATTCAAATCTATTAGTGTGACGTGCTTCCATCATTATCCAATACATTGGTTGCAAACAATATAGAAGTACACAAACGGGCCTTTCACAGCTACTGAACAGTTGTGTGCATTGTTTACTGTAGTCAGAGGTTCTCATTTTTGGAGTGCAGATCCCGCTCCAGTTAGTTATTCAAACACTGCTGCTTGTACTCTGCTGAGCGTGTCTCACTGCCTCATCCTTTACATTTTTCTCTAATTGTTGCTGCTACATTCTATTTAAAAAAAATCAAATCTATTAGTGTGACGTGCTTCCATCCGTATCCAATACATTGGTTGCAAACAGTATAGAAGTCCACAAAGGAGCCTTTCAGAGATAGTGAACAGTTGTGTGCAGTGTTCACTGTAGTCTGTGAGGTTTTTTTTTTTGAGTGCAGATCCCGCTCCATTTAGTTCTTCAACCACTGCTGCTTGTACTCTGCTGAGCGTGTCTCACTGCCTCATCCTTTACATTTTTCTCAAATTGTTGCTGCTACATTCTATTTAAAAAAAATCAAATCTATTAGTGTGACGTGCTTCCATCCATATCCAATACATTGGTTGCAAACAGTATAGAAGTCCACAAAGGAGCCTTTCAGAGATAGTGAACAGTTGTGTGCAGTGTTCACTGTAGTCTGTGAGTTTTTTTTTTTGAGTGCAGATCCCGCTCCATTTAGTTCTTCAACCACTGCTGCTTGTACTCTGCTGAGCGTGTGTCACTGCCTCATCCTTAACAGTTTTCTGTAATTGTTGCTGCTACATTATATTTCAAATAATTCAAATCTATTAATGTGACGTGCTTCCATCATTATCCAATACATTGGTTGCAAACAATATAGAAGTACACAAACGGGCCTTTCACAGCTGCTGAACAGTTGTGTGCATTGTTTACTGTAGTCAGAGGGTTTCAATTTGTGAATTCTGATCCCGCTCAAGTTATTTCTTCAACCAACGCTGCTTGTACTCTGCTGAGCGTGTCTCATTGCCTCATCCTTTACATTTTTCTCTAATTGTTGCTGCTACATTCTATTTAAAAAAAATCAAATCTATTAGTGTGACGTGCTTCCATCCGTATCCAATACATTGGTTGCAAACAGTATAGAAGTCCACAAAGGAGCCTTTCAGAGATAGTGAACAGTTGTGTGCAGTGTTCACTGTAGTCTGTGAGTTTTTTTTTTTTTGAGTGCAGATCCCGCTCCATTTAGTTCTTCAACCACTGCTGCTTGTACTCTGCTTAGCGTGTGTCACTGCCTCATCCTTGATAGTTTTCTGTAATTGTTGCTGCTACATTATATTTCAAATAATTCAAATCTATTAGTGTGACGTGCTTCCATCATTATCCAATACATTGGTTGCAAACAATATAGAAGTACACAAACGGGCCTTTCACAGCTGCTGAACAGTTGTGTGCATTGTTTACTGTAGTCAGAGGGTTTCAATTTCTGAATTCTGATCCCGCTCAAGTTATTTCTTCAAACACCGCTGCTTGAACTCTGCTGAGCGTGTCTCACTGTCTCATCCTTTACATTTTTCTCTAATTGTTGCTGCTACATTATATTTCAAATAATTCAAATCTATTAGTGTGACGTGCTTTCATCATTATCCAATACATTGGTTGCAAACAATATAGAAGTACACAAACGGGCCTTTCACAGCTGCTGAACAGTTGTGTGCATTGTTTACTGTAGTCTGAGGGTTTCAATTTTTGAATTCTGATCCCGCTCAAGTTATTTCTTCAAACACCGCTGCTTGTACTCTGCTGAGCGTGTCTCACTGCCTCATCCTTTACATTTTTCTCTAATTGTTGCTGCTACATTCTATTTAAAAAAAATCGAATCTATTAGTGTGACGTGCTTCCATCCGTATCCAATACATTGGTTGCAAACAGTATAGAAGTCCACAAAGGAGCCTTTCAGAGATAGTGAACAGTTGTGTGCAGTGTTCACTGTAGTCTGTGAGGTTTTTTTTTTTTGAGTGCAGATCCCGCTCCATTTAGTTCTTCAACCACTGCTGCTTGTACTCTGCTGAGCGTGTCTCACTGCCTCATCCTTTACATTTTTCTCAAATTGTTGCTGCTACATTATATTTCAAATAATTCAAATCTATTAGTGTGACGTGCTTCCATCATTATCCAATACATTGGTTGCAAACAATATAGAAGTGCACAAATGGGCCTTTCACAGCTACTGAACAGTTGTGTGCATTGTTTACTGTAGTCAGAGGTTCTCATTTTTGGAGTGCAGATCCCGCTCCAGTTAGTTATTCAAACACTGCTGCTTGTACTCTGCTGAGCGTGTCTCACTGCCTCATCCTTGACATTCTTCTCTAATTGGTGCTGCTCCATTCTATTTCAAATAACTCAAATCTATTAGTGTGACGCGCTTCCATCCGTATACAATACATTGGTTGCAAACAGCCTTTTTGTTAAGGTACAGTATTATATCGACATTGTACAGGTGTCGCTATTCAGTCTGATAACTAGATATCATTCACCTTTTCTATCAGTTGTCGTTGTTTCAGCACCACTTGCAGGTATATATTTAGCTATTGTGACTATGCACTATTGAGTTTAACAAGGTAATGCATGATTTTTGTTACCGATTCCCATTTTTACATGATGGTCCTTTATGATATGGGTTGTTAAATTTGTATTTAAATATGTATTTTTTCAAATGACACAAATATAAGTAATGTTCAAGAGGACTAGTCCTACATCCATTGTTTCCACAATATTACAGGTGTACATCACGTCCCTTAATCAACAATGGATTATTAAATTTACTTGTATGCTTTTATTTAAAAGCCAAGAACACTGAAGGCTAACCTTCGCACTGCAGCTGTTGTCAAAGTTCAACCCACATTATGCACTTCCAACATTGCAGCATTTGAGGCATGATGTGAGTTGGATTTGTCTAAGTTATGGAGTGACAAGGTTCACCATCAGTACCCTATAGCATAAGTAGGCTTTTGTGTTAGCATTTGTGTTCCACACGTGGATATCTGCAGTAATATGTCACAATTAGAGTTGAGCAATACTTTCCGATATCCTAAAGTATCGGAATCGGAATGGTATCGCCGATATCACTAAAATATCGGCGATACCCGATATCGATACCGGAAGTCCCATGTAAGTCTATGGGAACAAAATATCGAAATTAAAAAAAACCCATTCTTGCCTTGTTGGTTAATTGTACATGAAGGAAAACAAGAAAGAGTAATGTAGAATGTATTGGGGAAGGTTGAGGAGACATTAAAGGCATAGATGTTTAACCCAATCAAATGGAATAGCATAAATATTTTTTTTTTAAAGATGTTCGGATTGACGAAGAAATTGACAATGTTAACGTTTTTTATATTTTGGCAAATATGTATATTACACAACTTCCATGCTCTTCATCTTCACCTTTTTAACTTTTCACACACTTTCTCCTTCATAATCTTCTGCAGCATCATCTTTTTCATCAAATTATTCTTCATCTTCACCTTCTTTATCTTCTTCTTAAACTTCTTGCTATTCATCTTTGTTAACATTACTCATATTCTTCTTATTAAACTATTATTCTTATTCATATTCTGCTTCATCTTCTTCATCATATTCTTATTTGTGACAGAGAATCCTGTACTTGTAATCTGTCAAAGTATGAATTTTTCATCCTTCCGTTCTTGCTGTCACAAAAGATTTAAATTACAACAGTATTTGTCCGTGTTCAGTTTAGCCTGCAGCAGCAGGCATTTTCCAGGGGCACCACGAGGAGGAACGGACTCACCCCCATACACTGCTTAGTCTTCTTCTGCTTAGAATTTAGAGCATATATTTTGCTCTTCATTTTGGTCTTATACTTCATGTTCTTCTGCTTTTAGATCTTCTGCTTATTGTTCTTGTGTCTCTTGTTCCGTATCTTGTATTTGTAGCACAATCTTGTACCAGCTGATGTTACTGGGACACGGTTACTAAGCAGGAGGTACCTGTGCTCCAAAGCACTACCAAGGACCAGCAGACGTTGCTGGAACTCGGATACCGAGATGGAGGCACCTAGGCCAAAGGCACTGCGGAGAACCAGTTGACGGTACTGGAACCCGGACGGGTAGCAGAAGGTACAAGAGCCAATGCAAGTAACGAGGACCAGCTGACTGTGCTGGAACCCGGAGGGGCAGCAGAAGGAAAAGAGCCAATGGCACAACCGAGGACCAGCTGACGTTACTGGGACACGGTTACTAAGCAGGAGGTACCTGTGCTCCAAAGCACTACCAAGGACCAGCAGACGTTGCTGGAACTCGGATACCAAGATGGAGGCACCTAGGCCAAAGGCACTGCGGAGAACCAGCTGACGGTACTGGAACCCGGAGGGGCAGCAGAAGGAAAAGAGCCAATGGCACAACCGAGGACCAGCTGACGTTACTGAACCCCAGTAACACAGGAGCAAGTGTTGACTGTGCTAACAGCACTTCCGAGCAACAACTGGCGGTGTTGGAGCCCAGGGTCAAGGAGGATGTTTAAATACTAGATCAAGTAATTTCCTTGTTACCTGTCAATTTTAAATGTCTATACTTCAAACAAGAGAAAGATAACCTTTACTACCATAAGATGATGATTTCATTTAAACTAATATCTAGATAAATAAAGAATTGACAAACATAAACACATACATTAACATGTTGAACAGCAATGCAAACCACAAAATAAATTAGTTAAGGAATCTGCTATACGGTTGTACATAAAAGCATACAAGTACATATCTGAATCCATTAATGATGGATAAGTAACAGTATGTACACCATTTTTATTGTATAGACAATGAATGTCTGACTTCAAAACATCATCAGCATTACAAGTTATCTGTGACATTACTAAAATGTTACATTTGCTGAATAATGTCACTAAACAGTTTATACAAAATTATACAATTTCCATCATGTAATACTCATAATATGTGGCAATAATCATGTTTATTAACAAACATAACCTTTAAAAAGTGCATAGTGCATAGTGAAAATTGCTATTTATGCCTGACTGTCGACTTGCAAGCATGACAACGGATAGATAAGGTATATATAGATGAGACTGCATAGCCACAGATGGTGAATGGCGATGTAATACTGTACCTCAATAAAGTGTGCGTCACTACTACATAATTTTTTTATATAGCTTTATAAACAGGGTACGTGGATGTATGCTTGCGCCTTTGTTTTGACGCACAGACTGCCTTCCTGCTGAGACGCGTTGGGTAGTGAACAGTTGTGTGCAGTGTTCACTGTAGTCTGAGGTTTTCCTTTTTGGAGTGCAGATCACGCTCCAGTTAGTTCTTCAACCACTGCTGGTTGTAGTCTGCTGAGCGTGTGTCA
Source organism: Oophaga sylvatica (assembly GCA_033576555.1). NCBI lineage: Eukaryota > Metazoa > Chordata > Amphibia > Anura > Dendrobatidae > Oophaga > Oophaga sylvatica. The sequence goes on from JARQOD010001335.1 coordinate 83,935, forward strand.
CTGGCACATCCTTGAAATTTTTCTCTAATTGTTGCTGCTCCACTCTATTACAAATAAATAAAATCTATTAGTGTGACGCGCTTCCATCCGTATACAATACATTGGTTGCAAACACTATAGAAGTACACAAAGGGGCCTTTCACACCTACTGAACAGTTGTGTGCAGTGTTCACTGCAGTCTCTGCGGAATAACCACACTTAGGCCTTATAACTTTTCAGACTTTCTTTATCAATCTACCAAGATGAAGAAGGCAGGGAGTAAGGCACGTGGTCGTGGAGTTTCTTCAGGGAGAGGACGTGGGGATTCTGTGGCTGCTGCGGCCCCCAGTGACACAGCATCCACCAGTTTTCCCCGGGCCGTGAGCGTTCCTTTATGCGCACTTTGTAGGAGCTCGGAGTACCCCCCTGCTGCGGGAAGAACAAATTGAAGCCGTTGTTGTTTGGATCTCAGCCAATGCATCGACTTCAATTGCTTCCACCTCCTCTCAGGACCACAGCACTGTTGGGCAACCATCTGTCTCTTCACCGCCTGGCAAATTGCCCAGGCAGTCAGAGAGTTCTGTACAGGAGCCAGCTGAGTGTCTGCTTCTGTTCTCAGAATCTATTGGCTTGCAAACAGGGGCCCAGCCAAGCAGCATTCTGTAATGTGAAGAAGAGGGAGTATGCAGTGATGCGCAACAGCTGTGTCTCTCTGAATCTGAAGAGGCGGGTGAGACAGTGCCGATGGTCAGCACACCGCAGAACGCATCTGATGATGATGATGAGACCCAGGTGCCAGTTTCTGTTGAGCATGGTGCTGGCCAGACCACCCAACAGCAGGTGTTGGAAGAGGGTAGTGGAGATGATGAGGTCCAATACCCAACATGGCATGAAGAACAGGAAGGTGGTGGGAGCAGCTCAGAGGAATAATAATAATATTTATTTATATAGCGCCATCATATTCCGCAGCGCTTTACAGTTTAGCAGTTTCAGAACACAAGTCATAAGTAACAACGTTAACAATACAATAATTTAAGCTAAATAAGTCGCCCCTGCTCGTGACAGCTTACAATGTACAATGAGATGGGGGAGATACAAAGTATAGGTGTTTATATACAATGGTGCATTTACAATGATGTTCCAGCCATCTTAAGGGACTGAGGGATGGAGATAGTGAATGGGCTAGAGACACACACACACTTACACAGAATACATAGAATGACTTTGATTAGTGAATGTGATAGGCCGCTCTGAACAAATGTGTTTTGAGGGAGCGCCTGAAACCATGCAAATTGTGGATAGTCCTAATTTCTTGGGGTACAGCATTCCAGAGGATTGGCGTAGAGCAGGAGAAGTCTTGGAGTCGGGAGTGGGAGGTACGTATTAGTGCAGAGGTTAGTCGAAAGTCGTTTGCAGAGCGCAGCAGTCGGTTAGGCCGATAGATAGAAATGAGGGAGGAGATGTAGGAGGGGTGCTGCACTGTGGAGAGCTTTGTGGGTGAGAACCAGTACTTTGGTTGAAAGCTGGGAGAGGCCTAGAGAAATGGTTAGTGATAGAAGGAAGATAGAGGAAGACATTGCCCCAACGGTACAAACAGGAGGGAGAGTTAGGCTGCAGACTCGGTTGCCTGTAGCCTCCAGTTTGGCACCTGTTCGGAGCAGTTGTCTTCCAAAAGTCAAAACGTGCGCTCCCAGGACTTGCACTGCGTGGTCCTTTTTTCACACACTTGCACATGATATTTGCTATGTGAAATGCAAGCTGTGTAATCAAAAATTAAAAATAGCTAAAAGTGTCAGTCACCTCAATACCACAAATATGTGGAAACATGTGCGGACAAAGCACGTAGTTGAGTTACAAAGACACACTGGAGATGTAGGCCAACCTACAGCAGCACCTACATCTTCAGGTTGTGTTGAAGCCTCTTCATCGAGCTCACACACAGCTGGTTATGCTTCCTCACAGGATCGCCATGGAAGAACCTCGGCCACTGTTGTCCAGAGACAAACTGTTATTCCACACACAGCAGCAAGTTCCCTGTCATCCTCACACTCCCAGGCCACAAAACAGCCAGCGGTAGCACAGGCATGGGATAAAACACGGCCATACTCCGCAAACCATGCACGAGCACAGGCTCTGAATGCTGGCATTGCAAAACTCCTGTCCCTTGAAATGCTGTGATTCAGGCTGGGGGAGACAGACAGTTTCCGTAACTGAATATCATTGTCAATCCCACAATACAATGTGCCAAGCCGATTTCATTTCAGCAGGCAAGCCGTCCCTGGTCTGCAAAAGCATGTTGAGGGAAAAATTAAACATGCGCTACTAAAAGCCCTCAGTAGCAAGGTCCACCTGACCACCGATGCGTGGACCAGTACCCATTGTTATGATCTGCTACAACCAGTAAGGAAAGAAGGGAATTCTGTCCCTACAATACAACTAAGCTGAATCCCTACGATGTAACGGGGAACCTGATCCTGCGACCAGACCCGCTAAAGTCCTCATCTAGTGTGAACGAAGACCTATAGTTGCGAGGGAGTAATCCCTACAAGATCTAGGGACTGGGAGAAAAGGTGGACACCTCCTAACATAAATTGTAGCATGGATAATTAAACAGAAAAATAAATACTTTGTGATCCTAACATCAAGCAAAACTCACAGATTAAGGCACCTAAGCACCTGGCTAGCTTAACAGTAGATAATACAATGAAGTCAAGCAAAGCCAGAAGGGCGGAGCCAGACTAAATAGGGAAAAAAGGTCATGTGACCAGCAAACTGAAACAAAACCTAACAAGAGGGTTCTAACACCCATGGCCAGGGACAATACCTTTCCCTCACTGGCCATTGGGTCAATGTTGTGCAGCCGGGTACTGATCTTGCGAGTGGCGCTGTACGTGTTCTGCCAACTCCAAGGATTGCAGGAATCAAGTCTGTACACATTGATTCCTCCTCCTATTCCAGTTCCTCAGAATCATCGCTGCAGGAGCCGTCACGGTCTACCTCCACATGGACCCGTGAACGTTTACCTGTTGCGACCGATATGAGCACAGCCGTGTCCAAATGTCAACAGGCCATCCTGAAATTAATTTCCATGGGGAATCTTAGCCACACAGCGCAGGAGCTCTGTAATGCCATAAAGCAGGAGAGCGACGTGTGGTTTTTGGAAGAGAATCTACAGGCAGGCTTGGTAGTGTGTGACAATGGCCGAAATCTGGTGTCAGCTCTGGGCCTTGGCAACCTCAGTCACATACCATGTCTGTCATATGTGCTCAACTTGGTCGTGCAGAGTTTTTTGAGGGACTATCCGGATCTTGATGCACTGCTGCACAAGGTCCGCCTAGAGTGCGCTCACTTGCGACGTTCCAGCATGGCCAGATCGCTGATTGCAGCTCTGCAACGCAGATTTCACCTTCATGAACATCGCATTATATGTGACGTACCCACCAGGTGGAATTCCTCGTTACATATGTTGGAGCGGTTGTGTGAGCAGCAGCCAACAGTAATGGAGTATCAGCTGCATCAGGCGCAGTCAACTCGCAATTTGCGGCGTTCACACTTCACCACTACTGAGTGGGCCTCTATAATAAGAATAATAATATTATTTATTTATATAGCGCCATAATATTCCGCAGTGCTTTACAGTTTAACAGTTTCAAAACACGAGTCATAAGTAACAACGTTAACAATACAATAATTAAAGCAAAATCAGCCGCCCCTGCTGGTGAAAGCTTACAATCTACAATGAGGTGTGGGAGATACAAAGTACAGGTGTTTATATACAATGGTGTTTTTACAATGATGGTCCAGCCATTTTAAGGAAGTGAGGGATGCATGGAGATAGTGAATGGGCTACACACACAGAATTACACATAGAATGACTTTGATTAGTGAATGTGATAGGCCACTGTGAACAAATGTGTTTTGAGGGAGCGCCTGAAACCATCCAAATTGCGGATAGTCCTAATTTCTTGGGGTAGAGCATTCCAGAGGATTGGCGCAGCGCGGGTGAAGTCTTGGAGTTGGGAGTGGGAGGTACGGATTAGTGCAGAGGTTAGTCGAAGGTCGTTTGCAGAGTGCAGCAGTCGGTTAGGCCGATAAATATAAATAAGGGAGGAGATGTAGGGGGGTGCTGCGCTGTGGAGAGCTATGTTGGTGAGAACCAGTAATTAGAATTGGATCCTATAATGAATGGGCAGCCACTGCCAGTGTAATGAGTGGCGAATAACTCTATGAAGGATATCTGCCACGTTTTGCGTGCGTTTGATGAGTCAACGCGGATGGCGAGTGCAGATGATGCACTAGTCAGCCTGACTGTCCCCCTTATCTGCCTGCTTCAAAAAACACTGCAAGCACTAAGGCATGAGGTTTTGGAAGAGGTGGAGGATGAGGAGTCACAAATTCCATCACCTTCTGGACAGTCAGCGCAACGTGGTTCCTCACAAAGGGCTGGAGGACTTTCAAAGTACCATGCTGTATCAACAATTGAACCTCCAGAGTCGCTGTCTATATTTTCATAACCATTACAAACTTTTAATGTATTTACAAAGCACATAATGTACATTTTTTGTCTATCCTTTTGTAATGCTATTGTGTTTCCATAAACTGATGTTACAGAATTATGATACAAAGTTTTTAAATTTTGAGTTTTAAATTTTGTAAATTTATATGTATTTGAAGGACTTTGTGAGGAGGATGAGGAGGAGTCAATGGAGGAGGAAGACATCGCTCCAGAGGGAGGTAGACAATGCTCTAGTCAGTATGTAGACCAAGGGTGGGGTGATGCACAGCAGGCGGAGATGACGCCTCTTGCAGGGACAACGTTTCTTGGCCAGTTGGGAGTCTGCAGCACATGGTTGATTTCATGCTGCAGTGGCTGAGAAACGACCGCCGCATCGAACACATTCACACCACGTCTGATTATTGGGTGTACACCCTCCTAGACCCTCGCTACCGGGACAACTTACAAAGCCTCATCACACCGTTGAACCGGGAGCGTAAAATGCGGAAGTACCAAGACACACTGGTGCAATCCATAATGTTCTCCATTCCAGCCGAGAGCACTGCTGCTGCTACTGATTTACAAAGCAGCTCTGTGCGTCGAGGCAGTGGAGACAGCTCTGCAACAAGAGGGAGCACAAGCAGCGCCTCTGCACAGGGCAAGAACAGTATGTTCCAAATGTGTCGAAGTTTTGTGGCAGCGCCACCAATGTCTACACCATCCGAGACGGCTCCAGTCAGCAGGAGGCAACATTTCCGTAAGATGGTGACAGACTACATGTCTTGCCCTCTCAGTGTACTCCCAGATGGCTCTTCCCCATTCAAGTTTTGTGTCTCTAAGCTGGATACATGGCCAGAGCTTAGCCAGTATGCATTGGAGGTGCTGGCTTGATCTGCTGGCAGTGTATTATCGGAGCGCGTCTTTACTGCTGCAGGTGGTGTACTAACAGACCGTTGCATGCGACTATCCTACGATAATGTAGAACGGCTTACTTTTCTGAAAATGAACTAGGCATGGATCTCGCCTGAATTTGCCTGTCCGGTTTCAGATTAACTAACTGGTTGACAACGTTTTCCATGTCTCCTGTTATGTTCATCTTTCTACCACCTGAGCTATACTCCCTGGGCTACAACACTGCCAGTTGCTGCTCAGAAGTGTCGTGTCCACAGACCAATACACAAGCTATAGTGATAGTGGGGTTCAGTAACGCCTGCTGTTCCCCTGCTGTGTGTCCGGCAAAAATTACTGCTACCTACCTACACATGTTTAAAAAAACATGACATGTTAAAGTGGCTAGTGCTACACATAGATATCAGGCTACACCCTTATTTCTAAGCTGTAAACAAGTGAAACGTCAAATTTAAAACCATTCAATGATTAGTGTTGGTAACAAATCTGTAACTAAATAATTGTGACATATTATGGCAGATATCCACATGTCTAACACAAATGCTAACACAAAAGCATACTTATGCTATAGGGTACTGATGGTGAACCTTCTCACTCCATAACTTTGACCAATCCAACTCACATCATGCCTCAAATGCTGCAATGTTGGAAGTGCATAATGTGGGTTGAACTTTGACAACAGCTGCAGTGCGAAGGTTATCCTTCTGTGTTCTTGGCTTTTAAATAAAAGCATACAAGTAAATATAATAATACATTGTTGATTAAGGGACATGATGTACACCTGTAATATTGTGCAAACAATGGATGTAGGACTATTCCTCTTCAACATTACTTATATTTGTGTCATTTGAAAAAATACATATTTTAGTTAAAAATTAAAAACCCATGTTCAGTAGCTGTGAAAGGCCCGTTTGTGTACTTCTATATTGTTTGCAACCAATGTATTGTATACGGGTGGAAGCGCGTCACACTAATAGATTAGATTTATTTTAAATGGAATGTAGCAGAACCAATTGGAGATAAATGAAAAGGATGAGCCACTGAGACACGCTCAGCAGAGTACAAGCAGCAGTGCTTGAACATGTAACTGGAGCGTGATCTGCACTCAAAAAAGTAAAAAACACAGACTGAAGTGAACACTGAAACACAACTGTCCACAATCTGTGAAAAGCTCCTTTCTGTACTTCTATAGTGTTTGCAACCAATGTATTGTATACGGATGGAAGCGCGTCACACTAATAGATTAGATTTATTTTAAATGGAATGTAGCAGAACCAATTGGAGATAAATGAAAAGGATGAGCCACTGAGACACGCTCAGCAGAGTACAAGCAGCAGTGCTTGAACATGTAACTGGAGCGTGATCTGCACTCAAAAAAGTAAAAAACACAGACTGAAGTGAACACTGAAACACAACTGTCCACAATCTGTGAAAAGCTCCTTTCTGTACTTCTATAGTGTTTGCAACCAATGTATTGTATACGGATGGAAGCGCGTCACACTAATAGATTAGATTTATTTTAAATGGAATGTAGCAGAACCAATTGGAGATAAATGAAAAGGATGAGCCACTGAGACACGCTCAGCAGAGTACAAGCAGCAGTGCTTGAACATGTAACTGGAGCGTGATCTGCACTCAAAAAAGTAAAAAACACAGACTGAAGTGAACACTGAAACACAACTGTCCACAATCTGTGAAAAGCTCCTTTCTGTACTTCTATAGTGTTTGCAACCAATGTATTGTATACGGATGGAAGCACGTCACACTAATAGATTTGATTTTTTTTTCTAATATAATGGAGCTGCACCAATTCCACAAAATAAAAAAAAAAAAAAAAAAAAAGAGTCAGTGACACGTGCAGATGCCTACAAACAGCGGTGGATGCAGAGCAAACTGCAGCGTCACCTGCACTGTCACACACACACCTTGCACAGAGCTGTTAAAACAACACTGGCAAAATGAAGCTTTACACAGCGGTTGGTAAACTAGCCTGCCTCAAGCACAGTAGTACACAAAATCGCAATATCTAACTGTCCCTCAGAGTGAGCAGAGTAGCGTTCTGTCCCTTACTGAGTTCACAGCACAGTGACGCTAAAATGGCGGCGGCGCCTTTTATAGTGCATTCTGACATCATTTCAGCAGCCAATCACAGCCATGCCATTAGTTAAGATGACCGCAGCATTACAGGATGTGCCCACACTTCGTAGGATTCCTCATTGGCTGACTAAAATCACATTGCCTCTCAAAGAATTATGGGAACTTCCGATTCCGGTATACGATATGGAAAAAGTATCGGAATTAAGTATCGGAATTCCGATAACGCGAATATCGGCCGATACCCGATACTTGCGGTATCGGAATGCTCAACACTAGTCACAATTATTTTTTACAGATTTGTGACAAAGACTAATAATTTTATGGTTTTAAAGGTGACGTTTCACTTGTTTACAGTTTAGAAATAAGGGTGTAGCCTCTTATCTATGTGTAGCAGTAGGCACTTTAACATGTCATGTTTTTTTCAACATGTGTAGCTAGCTAGCAGTAATTTTTGCCGGACACACAGCAGGGGAACAGCAGGCGTTACTGAACCCCACAAACACATCAGCGATTTTTTTGATCTGTGCATCCAACACTTGTGAGCAGCAACTGGCAGTGTTGTAGCCCAGGGAGTAGAGTTCAGGTGGTAGAAAGATGAACATAACAGGAGACATGGATAACGTTGCCAACCAGTTATTTAATCTGAAACCGGACAGGCAAATTCATGCGAGATCCATGCCTTGTTCATTTTCAGAAAACTAAACCGGTCTACATTAACGAGGATAGTCGCATGCTACGGTCTGTTAGTACACCACCTGCAGCACTAAAGAAGCGCTCCGATAATACACTGGCAGCAGGGCAAGCCAGCACCTCCAATGCATACTGGCTAAGCTCTGGCCATGTATCCAGCTTAGAGACCCAAAACTTGAATGGGGAAGAGCCATCTGGGAGTACACTGAGAGGCCAAGACATGTAGTCTGTCACCATCTTACGGAAACTTTGCCTCCTGCTGAGTGGAGCCGTCTCGGATGGTGTAGACATTGGTGGCGCTGCCACAAAACTTCGCCACATTTGGAACATACTGGTCTTGCTGTTGTGAATGTGATAGAAACGAATTCTGAGCAGAAGCTCCCTCTGGTGGTTACAAACAGTACTGAACTATCCAATGAAGATTGTGAAGATTGGAGATCAGGTGTTACTGACTGGTCTTATATAAGGGAGGTTCCCTCTCATCAGGATTGACGGTGATCAATTGTTCTGGTCTCATCTTTGATTCCTGTACACTTTGTAGCTTGCTGTTTCGTGCCTGCATCTTTTGCTAACAGATAAGACATTTTTCTTTTTTTATTTTTTTTGTTTTTTTTTCGGCATATTGTCCTGCACTTCTGTGGGGGTCTGCCGGGTCCCCTTGGGGGTTTGTGCTCCTCTCAGTTTAGTTCAGCCACTGTTGTTTGTTCATTTTCCTTTTCCATTTTTTTCTGTGGCTGCTGTTTATTTTTTGTTACACCAGAGAACTAATTAAGGTGGTAGAGGTCGTGTGATCTCAGGTGTTTTTGTAATTAGTAGAGTTGGTACTTTTCAGTGTTTTTTTGTGATTGCAGAAAGTGCCCTTCCTATCCTTTTCTATTTATGAAGTTTGGGCCCCAACATTTGCTCATACAATTTTCTGTCTGTGTCAGTATTTCTTCTTGTGTAACCGCCATTACATGTTTGGGGGCTTTCTATGTTCTTTGTGGATCTGCTCCGGGGCAGATAGCTTTCCTCTTTCTATCTTTAGGTGTAGTTAGCTTCTCAGGCTGTGACGAGGCGTCTAGGACCAACGTAGGTACGCTCCACGGCTGCCTTTAGTTGTGGTGGTTAGTCAGGGTACTGCAATCCCATAGATTCCAACCTCTCTGGTGTATTGCCTTTTTTGCCTGCTCTCCTCAGCTAACAAATCATAACATCTTGCCCTGTGCAGAGGCGCTGCTTGTGCTCCCTCTTGTTGCAGAGCTGTCTCCACTGCCTCGACGCACAGAGCTGCTTTGTAAAGCAGTAGTAGCAGCAGTGCTCTTGGCTGGAATGGAGAACATTATGGATTGCACCAGTGTGTCTTGGTACTCCCGCATTTTACGCTTCCGGTTCAATGGTGTGATGAGGCTTTGTAAGTTGTCCCGGTAGCGAGGTCTAGGAGGGTGGACACCCAATAATCAGACGTGGTGAGAATGTGGGCGATGCGGCGGTAATTTCTCAGGCACTGCAGCATGAAATCAACCATGTGCTGCAGACTCACAACTGGCCAAGAAACGCTGTCCCCTGCAAGAGGCGTCATCTCTGCCTGCTCTGCATCACCCCACCCTCGCTATACATACTGACTAGAGCGTTGTGTACCTCCCTCTGGAGCGATGTCTTCCTCCTCCATTGACTCCTCCTCATCCTCCTCACAAAGTGAGCCCTGCCCAGCCCTTTGTGAGGAACCACGTTGCGCTGACTGTCCAGAAGGAGATGGAATTTGTGACTCCTCATCCTCCACCTCTTCCAAAACCTCATCCCTTAGTGCTTGCATTGTTTTTTTGAAGCAGGCAGATAAGGGGGACAGTCAGGCTGACTAGTGCATCATCTGCACTCGCCATCCGCGTTGACTCATCAAACGCACGCAAAACGTGGCAGATGTCCTTCATAGAGTCCTTCGCCAGTCCTTACACTGGCTGCCCATTCATTATAGTATCCAATTCAAAGTACTGGTTGTCACCCACAAAGCTCTCCACAGTGCAGCACCCCCCTACATCTCCTCCCTCATTTCTATCTATCGGCCTAACCGACTGCTGTGCTCTGCAAACGACCTTTGACTAACCTCTGCACTAATCCGTACCTCCCACTCCCGAATACAAGACTTCTCCAGTGCTGCGCTAATCCTCTGGAATGCTCTACCTCAAGAAATTAGGACTATCCACAATTAGCATGGTTTCAGGCGCTCCCTCAAAAGACATTTGTTCAGAGCGGCCTATCACATTCACTAATCAAAGTCATTCTATGTGTAAGTCTGTGTGTGTAGCCCATTCACTATCTCCATCCATCCATCACTCCCTCAAAATGGCTGGACCATCATTGTAAATACACCATTGTATATAAACACCTGTACTTTGTATCTCCCCCACCTCATTGTAGATTGTAAGCTGTCACGAGCAGGGGCGGCTTATATTGCTTTAATTATTGTATTGTTAACGTTGTTACTTATGAGTTGTGTTCTGAAACTGTTAAACTGTAAAGCGCTGCGGAATATGTTGGCGCTATATAAATAAAGATTATTATTATTATTATTATAGAGGCCTAGTCAGTAGTGGTGAAGTGTGAACGGCGCAAATTGCGAGTTGATTGCGCCTGATGCAGCTGATACTCCATTACTGTTGGCTGCTGCTCACACAACCGCTCCAACATATGTAACGTCGAATTCCACCTGGTGGGTACGTGACATATGATGCGATGTTCAGGAAGGCGAAATCTGCATTGCAGACCTGCAATCAGCAATCTGGCAATGATGGAACGTCGCAAGTGAGCGCACTCTAGGCGGACCTTGTGCAGCAGTGCATCAAGATCCGGATAGTCCCTCAAAAACCTCTGCATGACCAAGTTGAGCACATGTGACAGACATGGTATGTGAGTGAGGTTGCCAAGGCCCAGAGCTGCCACCAGATTTCGGTCATTGTCACACACTACCAAGCCTGGCTGGAGATTCGCTGCCAAAAACCACACGTCGCTCTCCTGGTTGATGGCATTCCAGAGCTCCTGCGCTGTGTGGCTTCGATTCCACATGGAAATTAATTTCAGGACGGCCTGTTGACGTTTGGACACGGCTGTGCTCATATCGTCGCAACAGGTAAGCGTTCATGGGTCCATGTGGAGGTAGACCGTGACGGCTCCTGCAGCGATGATTCTGAGGAACTGGAGTAGGAGTAGTCAATGTGTACAGACTTGATTCCTGCAATCCTTGGAGTTGGCAGAACACGTACAGCGCAACTCGCAAGATCAGTACCCGGCTCCACAACATTGACCCATGGGGCAGTGAGGGAAAGTTATCGTCCCTGGCCATGGGTGTTAGAACCCTCTTGTTAGGTTTTGTTTCAGTTTGATGGTCACATGAACTTTTTTCCCTATTTTGTCTGGCTGCGCCCTTCTGGCTTTGCTTGACTTCATTGTATTATCTACTGTTAAGCTAGCCGGTGCTTAGGTGCCTTACTCAGTCAGTTTTGCTTGATCTTCGGATCTCAAAGTATTTTGTTTTCTGTTAAATTATCCCTGCTACAATTTCTGTTAGGAGGTGTCCACCTTTTCTCCCAGTCCCTAGATCTTGTAGGGATTCCTCCCTCGCAACTATAGGTCTTCGTTCAGACTAGCTGAGGACTTTAGCGGGTCTGGTCGCAGGATCAGGTTCCCCGTTACATCGTAGGGATTCAGCTTAGTTCTATTGTAGGGACAGAATTCCCTTCTTTCCTTAGTGCTTGTAGCAGATAATAACAATGGGTACTGGTCCACGCATCGGTCGTCAGGTGGACCTTGCTACTGAGGGCGTTTACTAGCGCATGTTTAATTTTTCCCTCAACATGCTTTTGCAGACCAGGATGGCTTGCCTGCTGAAATGAAATCGGCTTGGCACATTGTATTGTGGGACTGACAATGATATTAATTTACGGAAACTGTCAGTCTCCACCAGCCTGAATGACAGCATTTCAAGGGACAGGAGTTTTGCAATGCCAGCATTCAGAGCCTGTGCTCGTGGATGGTTTGCCGAGTATGGCCGTCTTTTATCCCATGCCTGTGCTACCGATGGCTGTTTTGTGGCCTGGAAGTGTGAGGATGACAGGGAACTTGCTGCTGTGTCTGGAATAACACTTTGTCTCTGGACAACAGTGACCGAGGTTCTTCCATGGCGATCCTGTGAGGAAGCAGAACCAGCTGTGTGTGAGCTCGATGAAGAGGCTTCAACACAACCTGAAGATGTAGGTGCTGCTGTAGGTTGGCCTACATCTCCAGTGTGTCTTTGTAACTCAACTACGTGCTTTGTCCGCACATGTTTCCACATATTAGTGGTATTGAGGTTACTGACACTTTTACCTCTTTTTACTTTTTGATTACACAGTTTGCATTTGACATAGCAAATATCATCTGCAAGTGTGTCAAAAAAGGACCACGCAGTGGAAGCCCTGGGAGCGCACATTTTGACTTTTGGAAGACAACTGCTCCGAACAGGTGGCAAAATGGAGGCTACAGGCAACTGAGTCTGCAGCCTAACTCTCCCTCCTGTTTGTACCGTTGGGGCAATGTCTTCCTCTATCTTCCTTCTATCACTAACCACTTCTCTAGGCCTCTCACAGCTTTCAAGCTCTGAGACACACAAGGATGGTAACACCCTTGACCTGGTCTTTGTCCGCCTCTGTTCAATCTACCACCTAAATAACTCACCGCTTCCACTGTCTGACCACAACATTCTCTCCTTCACGCTCACAAATCCTCCACCACCCCAGCGCACTCCTACCTACCACACATTCAGAAATCTACAAGCCATTAACCCTCAGACACTTTCAGATTCCCTACACTCATCACTGTCCCCAATCTCCTCTTTTTCCAGTCCTGATCTGGCTGTTCATCACTACAATGACACTCTTAGAAGCACCCTTGACCAAGTAGCGCCGCTCACCCTCAGAACTTCCAAACACACAGTAAAACAGCCCTGGATCACATTGCAAACTCAACTTCTTCAGCGATGCTCTAGGAGTGCTGAACGCCTTTGGAGAAAAACCCGCACACCACAAGACTTCATCCACTTTAAATTCATGTTAAGAACTTATAATGCTGCCCTTCACCTCGCCAAACAAACCTACTTCACCACCCTGATCTCCTCACTAGCCAACAACCCCAAGAAAATGTTTGACACTTTTCACTCCCTCCTCAGGCCAAAAGCACAAGCCCCTATCACAGACATTTGTGCTGACGACCTGGCCTCCCATTTTATATAAAAAATATATACTATCCGTCAGGAAATCTGCTCTCAACCACCAAGGCTGTGACTCCCATCCCACCCTGCTGTTCCCTGGCTAACTTTCCACATTTGATCCCATCATAGAAGAAGAAGTCTCCAGAGTCCAGACTCCTCTCTTCCTCTCGTCCGACTACATGCACTACCGACCCCATTCCCTCACATCTCCGCCAGTCTCTCTCTCCAGTTGTCACAACTCACCTAAATAAAATCTTTAATCTCTCAGTCTCCTCTGGCATTTTCCCATCTGCCTTCAAACACTCCATCATTACTCCACTACAAAATAAACCCGCTCTCGACCCTTCCTGCACAAACAAATACAGACCGGTCTCCAATCTCTCCTTCATCTCTAAACTTTTGGAGCGCCTAGTCTTCTCCCGCCTCACCCGTTACCTCTCCAATCACTCCCTCCTAGACCCTTCACAGTCCAGCTTACGCCCCCTACATTCGCCAAAAACTGCCGTCATCTAAGTGAGCAATGACCTTCTTACAGCAAAACGTAACGGTGACCACTCTTTGCTCATTCTTCTCGACCTTTCTGCATGTAAGGTTCTATGTATATATTCCTGAAACTCAGTTTGTTCGTCAGCCATTTTACTTTCTGTCTTGCTGCAGCTATCTTGCCCTCAGTCAAAATGGAGTTTCCAGCTTGCATGTTCCCGCCCTGATTCTCTCCTTTGCTTCTTAAGCAGCCACAGCTGAGCAATCAGTGCTTCAGAATCTAGCCTGCAGTGAACCTGTGACTTGACTCCTGTAAGCCTTGGACCTTGTACTCCAGCTATTCCTACTGAGGAACTCTGAAGCACTTGTGGACTCTGAACCCTGCTCTTTGAAAGACCCACGTTTGCATGGACTTACGGTAACAGAGAAGAAGATCCTGAATCTGTATTGGAGAGTGATTGCTGAGCTTGGATTACTCTGGCCTGCTGTGTCTCCTGTTTCTGTGTCTGCAAACTGTGTGACTATTTCTGCCAACTTGTATGAAGTAATACAGGACTTTTCTATATCAAACCTGTGACTCCTGTGTTTTCATCGCACCCAAGCACAAGACGCTATATGAACTGTACTACATACATTACAAGATTCTGAAGCCAAAACGTTAGTGTCTGCTGGGTCTGGAAGGCTGTGTCTGCTGTACTGTGGATATCAGACGTCCGGTTGTACTTTCTGTGATGACAGTGGTTGTGACTTCTCACAACCATTCCAGGTGAGCAATTCCTTAAGTTTTTTTCTTTTTTCAGTGTTACCACAGGTAAACACTATTGTTTTTTTTTTGTTTTTTTTCTCCTTTCTTTTCTCTTTTTTGTCTGCTGTAACTCTGGATATCAGATGTCTGGTTGAAACTTTCTGTGATGATAGTGGTTGTGACTTCTCACAACCATTCCAGGTGAGCAGTTCCCTTAATTTTTTTTTCTCTCTGCAGTGTTGCCACAGGTGAACACTATTGTTTTTTTTTTCTCTCCTCTTCTTCCAGTAATCCTGTCTTAAAAGATCTGGAAAATGGAGGCCCGCATAAAGGAACTTTGCGGAGTGACTGATAATATCCTTGCAGATTTGCAGAATATAAAGACCCGTTTTACAAATCTACAGGACCTCAATAATCACAATTTGCAAGTGGTTGGACAGACTACCCAGGATTTGCGAGCCAGGATTGAGGTTCTAGAGGGGCGAGTCCAGGCTCCTGCCGTAGCCCCGAGTGCTGGGATTCCCAAGTTGCCCCCTTTTCGTTTTGGCGTGAACGTGAGAAATTCAGGGGATTTATTAATCAATGCAATCTTTTTTTTTCTGCACATGCTTCACAATTTCCCACTGAACGATCTAAGGTGCTTACTATAATTATGTTGCTTACCAACAAGGCTTTAATGTGGGCAAACCCTCTGATTGAGACTGAGGATGATTGTTTGAATCACCTTGATGATTTTATTTCAGCCATGGGCAGGTGTTTGATGACCCCAATCGAGGTGCAACAGCTGAAGCAGCCATGTTAGCTTTGCGCCAAGGTAAGCACTCGGTAGCTGAATATGCCTTGGATTTCAGGAGATGGGCCCTTGATACCACCTGGGACAGTTCCGCCAAAAAATCTATTTTTCGAAAGGGTTATCTCCACTGATTAAGGATGAACTTGCTCGTGCCGACCCTCCCACTGCGTTAGGTGACTTTATTAACTACTGCATCCGTATTGATACTCGTCTGACTGAACGCAGGCAAGAGAGATGGTTCGAAAGCAATCGTACTAACCTTTTCCTACCTTCCTCTCCAGCTAAGGAACCTTTGAGTAGGATTACACGGGAACCTGAACCTGAACCCATGCAGGTAGACTCTTTACAACGACGGGTTAGTGATGCACGCAAGGAACATCGTTTTAAGGAGAATCTGTGTTTCTATTGTGGTAAGTCAGGGCACTTCATTATAAACTGCCCCAGCCGTTCTCGTAAGACTACTGCAGCACTCATTCATTGTGAGTGTTGCGAGAGGGGATCTGTCAGGTCCGAGCCTCAGGCTCCAGAGAGATCTGCAGCAACAGATCTTGATTTCTCTGACTTAAACTCCGTTACCTCTGAGGACGTTGACTGTGTAAACGCTGCCATTTTCAAGTTTCCTCAGCGGTGTCCCAGCTGAGTTTGTAAGAAAAACAATTCTCATTGCTTTCTTTCCATCAAACTCTGGGTTGACTCAGCTTGGGTGTCTAGCTCTGCTATGATCGACTCAGGGCAAGTGGAAATTTTATGGATGTCTCCTTTGCTCTGAAACAGGAATACGTTCAGTGAAGAAGGCTACTCCAGTACAGATGGAAACTGTGGATGGCTCCCTGCTGACCTCTGGACCATGGATCAGGAAACAGAGCCTTTGAGGTTCTTATGGTAAAGATCATCAAGAGAAACTGTCCTTTATGCTTATCTCTTCTCCCCACTTTCCCATTATTCTAGGGCTACCATGGCTGCAGGCTCAGAATCCTACCATTAACTGGGAGACCAAGGAATTACACTTTCCAGAGAAACAGATGAGTCCAAAAGTTTCAGCTTGCTCTGTTCCTAAAGGAATCATGTCAGTCCCTGAACTACCAGCTGTATACCAGGACTATGTGGATTTATGTGACAAGAAGAACGCTGACCAGCTTCCTCCTCACCGTCCATATGATTGTCCAATTGAATTATTGCCTGGAGCAGAGATACCTTTTGGTAAGATCTACCCCCTGGCGGGGCCCGAGCTAAAGGCTTTAAAGGATTACATAGATGAAAATCTAGCCAAGGGCTTCATACGCCCCTCTTCATCTCCTGCAGGTGCACCCATCTTCTTTGTAAAGAAGAAAGATGATCTCTGAGACCATGCGTAGACTATAGGGAACTCAATAAGGTTACTATTAGAAACCGTTATCCATTGCCTTTAATCCCTGAGTTATTGGAGAGAGTGCGACATGCCAAAATTTTTTCTAAACTAGATCTTCGTGGGGCCTATAACTTAGTCCGTATTAGACCTGGGATGAATGGAAGACTGCATTCAGGTCACGCTA
This sequence comes from Oophaga sylvatica, assembly GCA_033576555.1. NCBI lineage: Eukaryota > Metazoa > Chordata > Amphibia > Anura > Dendrobatidae > Oophaga > Oophaga sylvatica. The sequence continues at coordinate 100,879 of JARQOD010001335.1, forward strand.
TGGACACTTTGAATATCTAGTTATGCCTTTTGGTCTGAGTACCGCCCCAGCCACTTTCCAACACTTGGTGAATGACATCTTCAGGGATCTCCTAGATACATTCGTGGTAATTTATTTGGATGATATTCTAATTTTTTCTAACTCCACAGAGGAACATCATGGACATGTGAGAATGGTCTTGGAACGTCTAAGACAAAATCATCTTTACATCAAACTTGAAAAGTGTGAATTCCATAGGACCGAAATTCAATTTCTGGGGTATGTACTGTCTACACAAGGAATTAGTATGGATGGAAGCAAAACCCAAGCCATCAAGGATTGGCCAAGTCCTAGAAATGTGAAGGAGGTACAGCGCTTCATCGGTTTGCCAACTTCTATAGACGTTTCATTAGAAATTTCTCTGAGGTAGTGTCACCTATCACTCAACTTACCCGGAAAGAGTCTAGGTTTTCCTGGACTCCCCAAGCCCAGGAAGCATTTTCCCGTCTAAAAGATAAATTTACCACTGCACCTATCCTAGTACATCCCAACCCC